>PVIH01004811.1:0-133860 GCA_004025045.1 Sigmodon hispidus
AAAACGGAAAAAAAAAAAAAAAAAAAAAAAAAAAAAAAAAAAAAAAAAAAAAAAAAAAAAAAAGACAGGGAGGCTGGAGAGATGGCTCAGAGGTTAAGAGCACTAACTGTTCTTCCAGAGGACCTGAGTTCAATTCCTGTCAACTACATGGTGACTCACAACCATCTATGATGACATCTGGTACCCTCTTCTGTACACTGTATACATAATAAATAAATCTTAAAAAAAAAAAGACAATAGGCTCACATACTAGGCTATCACTGTACCCATGCAGAACTGATCTACACCTAGAATTCCTTAACCAGACCCTGACGGAGAGTTTGACCTGGAAGTGGCATATTCCTTTATCCCCCCCACCCCACACCCATCATCCTCACACCCTGTTTCTTGATGGCTCAGTACTGGATATACTGAGATAATATAAGACTACTGTTTCTTCTTCTTGCCAGACCCAGGAGACATCACTCTTTCCAGCCTCTGGAAACCAGGCTTGGTTGCTCTCATCCATTGTCCATACTAAGTCCTCACAACTTTCCCTGGAGGGAAGAGATAGAAGAAATGAAGAGCTATGGGGTGGGGAGGATGGTTCAAGAGCTGTCTCCATGGAGGAAAAGGCCCTGGAACCTGATGGACTCCAGAGTCAGTGACAAGGAGCAGGGATGTGGAGGGGTGAAGGCTACCCAGGTACCCTCCCTCCTTCCCCACCCTCTACATACCATGGACAGTGGTTCTCAGGCTACCACTACTTCTGCCCCTAATTAGCAACTGCCCTCCACCATTGTCTCGGCTAGTGCCCCAGCTGCAGCCTCTTTTGTGAACTCAGATTCCTGGGTGCAAGGTGGCCTCATTAGTACCCAGAGACCAGCCCATCTCCAAGGAACAGGCAGACAGACAAGCGGGGACCAAGGACAGGGCGGTCATTCTTTAGGTCTAACCTGGAGACAACGCCACCGAAAGATGCTAATCTTAGACATGCCTTTGTCTGGTTTAGAGTGGGTGCAAATGCTCATATCCCCCCTCACCACCCCACCCTCCCACCTCAGAGCACTATAAACCCCTGGCTCCTGGAAGCAATCTTCAGTCGACAACGGCCTCAAATTTTTGGGGTATTTGGACCACTGCACTAAGGATACCATCTTTCCAGATTATCCTGCCCTGAGCTCCAGACATCATGAATCTTCCTTCTACAAAGGTAAAGAGCTAGCAATAGGGATGAGCCTCATCAAATCACTGAGGCCACTAGAGTGCTTGCCCAGGGGCTGGGCCCAAGATGATCTTTCTCATGTAGCACTGAGATAGGAGTCTGGGTGGGATCTCTGCAGCCAGCCTTCCTGCTTGGTTAACATCAGGTATGCCATCTCTTAGAGGCTCGTGTTTATTGAGGCCTTGTATTTCAGATGCTTTTCAGTTTCTATCTTCTACTCAACAGCCCTGGATTTAAGGGATGATTTGATGCCTAGTTTTTAGGTAAGGAAGAGCTGTCTCAAAAGGTTTAGAAACTGGCCCAGATGCCCAGCGTTCAGTTTCCCAGCAAAAAGGTCTGCTGTGTGTGTAGATGAAAGGACTACACTGAATAAATCCTTTGTTTCCGCTAAGCTTCCATGTTTGGTTCAGACAGACTCAGACACACCTGTCTGCAGGTGGAGGAGTAAGCTTTTAAATATGTTTAAGAGGGGACAAACGTATTCGGCTGTGGAAAGGCTTCCTAGAGGGGATGGCTTGGCTGTGAATTGAAGGATGTTTTGACAAAGGAGCCAGACACTGGAAATTCAGTGACAGCCAAGCATTATCTCAGGCAAGGAGAGATTCATTCGTGCCTTGTCCCGTTTAGGTTCCCTGGGCCGCCGTGACGCTGCTGTTGCTATTACTGCTGCCACCAACTCTGCTGTCGCTTGGGGTGGACGCACAGCCTCTGCCCGACTGCTGTCGCCAGAAGACCTGCTCTTGCCGCCTCTACGAACTGTTGCATAGCGCTGGCAACCACGCTGCAGGAATCCTGACTCTGGGAAAGCGGCGATCTGGACCCCCAGGTCTTCAGGGTAGGCTACAGCGCCTTCTGCAGGCCAACGGCAACCATGCTGCCGGTATCCTGACCATGGGCCGTCGCGCAGGCGCAGAGCTAGAGCCACATCCCTGCCCTGGTCGTCGCTGTCTGGCTGCGACCTCCACTGCTCTAGCGCCCCTGGGTGGATCCGGAGTCTGAACCCGTCTTCAGTCCCTGACTTATCTTCTCCCCTCTCTGCTCCACAGTGTCAGCGTCAATCTGTAGGAAAACGACAATAAAGAGGATTCTCTGTTAGTGTGGCTAATCTTTGTTTCTATGTGTCAAATTCAGGCCTCCATGGGGCGGGAAAACATCTTGGGAACTTTGAAGGTTCTAGGGCGCAGTGGAGCTTGTGTTACTTGTCCTAAATACTTGGTCGGGAAGAACCCACGCAGTTCAAGGAACCTTTCAGAGACCGGAGGTACATGCTTGTGGGAGCGGAAGTGAGGTACAGATGTGTCCCACCTTGTTTTACTGTCCACTTTATTTTAAAACAGTCTTACATTTTCCAGGTTGTCCTCAAATGACCAGAATGACCTTAAACTTAAGTGACCCTCTGATCCTACTGCCTCTACTTCCCCGGTGCTGTTGAAATTGCAAGTATGCTCCACCACACCAGGTTCATGCAGTTCTGGGAGACTGAACCCAGAGCTTCGGGTATTTTAAGCATTCTACCAACTTGAGCTATATATCCTCAGCTCCTGTTATTTTATAATAGGGACCCATATAGAGAGGTTCAGGAAAGCTGCACAGGGAACAGAATCCAGCTGGCAAGGGTTGGATGTAAGGTTGCTGAAAAGGCCAAGCATATGAACTTCCACAGTGAGCCTCCCAGAGCGGCAGTGGTGTGGTCAGGGGGACTGTGGAACATGAGCAATGTCACACTGGAAAGCAGGTGGGTAAGTTTGTGAGCCATTGCATAGAATGGAAGTCTGAAAATGTTGGTAAGCAGAGATGGGGGCAAGTTTTCTTTTTCTACAACTCTAGCAAAAGATATTTGTTATAGACAAGATTGGACTATGGTAGACCTCTGGTCCAGTATGAGTGGTGCTCTCAAAAAAGGGTGCGTGTGTGCACAGAGGGACTCAGGAAGAACTCACATGAACATGGAAACAAAGACCAGGGCAATGCACCCACCAGCCAAGAAACACCAGAGGTCACCAGTAACTCACTTAGGAGCTGACAGATAGTATGGAAGACTTCTTCATAGCCCTTAGAGGAATTGAAGCCCTTAGTTCTGAATCTAACCTTGAGCTTGGATTTCTAGATCCCAGAATTGTTTAAACCATCCACTCTGTGACTTTGCTATAGGGCTGGCAAGACAAAAGAAAGTCCTAACTGCCGAGACTGGAGACCTGAGTTCAATCCTGGGGACCCACAAAGTGAAAGGCAAGAACAGACTCCTGTGCTCTGACCTCCACACCCTGCACTACAGCGCAGTCATGTACACACACATACGCAAAATTAATGAATGTGACAACCTTTTTTTTTTTTTTTTTGGAAAAGAAATATCCCAACTCCAGCAGGCGGCACTATCAACCAGGCACCAGACGCCAGCCCCAGCGTGGGCCGCGCGGGGAAACCCGTGGGGTGGAGCTATCAAAGCAGCTAGGGGACCACGCGTAGGGGCGTGATCACCCTGAAAGAAGGGCGTGGCCACCATCGAGCCCTACCTCATCACCTCAAGCCTCGATGGTGGGCGTGTCCCCGAGTCTCTCCCCAAGAGACACGCGTGGGCCGCTCCCCTCTGGGAGGAGGGCCGCAGAGGAGGGGTGCGGGAGTCTCTGGCGGCCCCTCCCGGTGAGGAGCCACGTGGTGGGCGCAGGCCGAGCCCTCCGGGGAAGATCCTGACCCGTGGGGAGGTGGGGGGGGGTGGAGTGCTCGAAGTGCTGCGGAGCAGAGCTCAGAGCTACCGGGATCAGAGCAGAGAGACAGCGGCGGCGAGAGGAGGGGAGGAGGCAGGCCGGCGCATGGGGCGCCCCGGCCCCGCCGGTTGCGCGCCCCCTCCGGCCAGGCCGCGCTGAACGTAGCCCGCGCAACGCCTCGAATCCGCACCCGGGGCCATGCCGGTCATGAAGGGGTTGCTGGCCCCTCAAAATACCTTTCTGGACACCATCGCCACCCGCTTTGACGGCACGCGTGAGTTGGGTGGGGGCTGGGTCAAGTCTCCTTGGGACAGGATGGGTATCCTGGAGATGGTGTGATCAGAGGAGAGAGAATGAGGTACAGGAACTCCTAAAACCGTGGTAAAGATACAGGGTACGGAGACTCAAAGAGGGGGAGATCAAGAGACTTGGGGGGGGCAAGGTTAGGGGGTGTGACTCAAGGCAAAAGAGGCTCTTTGTGCCTTAAGACCAAGGAGGGGCCTTGGGAGCCACCCACTCCAGGGCAGAGCTGTGCTGGGGGTGTGTATGGAAGTATCGCAGACGTGGAGATGGGGCAAAGTGGTCTGATGACTCCAGATGCTCCTGCCCCAGAAGAGAGAGAAGAGAGAAAGAGGAGAAATCAGATTTAAGCGAGACCTAGTTTGTATTAAGGTCACGCGTCCCCAAATTATGAGTTATCTGTGTGTGAAGTGGGTGAGGCAAAGCGGGGGCAAGTACTTGAGACCCAGAAAACTCTCTGCTGGCCCACCTGAGCTTGGTTTCCAAGTTCAGCACCTTGGACAGCCGCATAGCTCCTTCCCGGCCTCTTCTCCCGCCATTCCCTCTCCCAACTCTGGAACCCCCATGTCTTCCTTTGTCCCTCTCTGAAACCCTGGCGGGCATTAGGAGGGTGGGGGAGCGGTAGCCGAGGGCGGAAACCAAGCCGCCAGGGCCCTACCCCCCCCCTTGTTTCCATAGCGCCAATCACCGAGGCAACGGGCCCTGGGATGGAAGAAGTAGGCTGTGCCCAGGACCCAGTGCTTCCTAGGCATCCTAAGTGTCCCGATCAGCCACCCCATCCCCTGACAGTAACCTTGAACCGCTTGTATCTCATCTCCCATCAACTGAGCTGACCCTAGGTGCCCTCCCACCCCAAAGCCTCTAATCCACTGAAGCTAGAGGGAGCAGACTCAGGTTCTAGTGCTGGAGGTGGTTGCAGCTCACACCTCAATGTCTTCTCCAGTTTGACTTCAAGCACCAGGAACAGATCCCCTGAACCTAGTTAAAAATATCAAAAAATCAGGTATTTCCTGCAAGGCAAGAAAGAGGATATGTCTCCTATTGTCTTTCCCTCCCTTTAAGCACATTTGTGAGTGTAGAAATCATCTGTCCTTTGGTTTAACAATAAGAGTATGATGTCATCAGAATCTTTGTCCTGCTCATTATAAGAAGATTCCAGAGGTAATATCTAAGGACGAGTTTGCAAAACTGAGTGACTGGGGAGGGGGAGGGGGGATTTTTTTCTTTCTCAGAGTAGCATTTTACTAAGTGCCAGGAGATCTTCTTCCCAAGTTACCTGATAGAACCCACAGCCACCAGGAAAAGGCACACTGTGTCCCACTTTGCAGATAAGAAAGCTGAGTCACAGGAGCTGCAGTTAACTTGCCCAGGGTCACATCCAGTGGGTGGTGGAAGCAAGTGCCTGCGACCTTACCATTCCTGGTTGCTTTCTCTAGGCCACCCCCGAGTCCTTGGCCTTTCGTTCATTCTCTTGTCCTCATTTCAGAGCATCTCAGAGCTCCCTTAGGAGCCGCCTAGAACCTTCTAGCTGTCTGATCGCTGCTCACAACTTGAGGGAAATGTTGTTTGTCTAGAAGTTAGCTCCCCCTTTGGCCTGGCTCTGACCCTCACTTCTCTCTCCTGTAGACAGCAACTTCCTTCTGGCCAATGCACAGGGCCCACGGGGTTTTCCCATCGTCTATTGCTCTGACGGCTTCTGTGAGCTCACAGGCTACGGCCGCACCGAGGTCATGCAGAAAACCTGTAGCTGCCGGTTCCTCTATGGCCCAGAGACCAGTGAGCCAGCTCTGCAACGGCTGCAGAAAGCCCTGGAGGGCCACCAGGAACACCGAGCTGAAATCTGCTTTTACCGAAAAGATGGTGAGGAGCCTGACCTGACTTGTTATCTCCCCAAATCCTAGGTCTCACCAGAATCTGCTGGGCACATAAAACTGCTGCTTATTCTTCCATGGCCACAAGCTGACTAGAGGACTAAGTTCATCCCTGATCTTTTCTGGGCCTTGGTCTCTCCATTTGTAAAGATGACAAGCCTCTGAAGTATCTCTAAACATTTACCAAAGCTTTTGACTACATTGAAGAACCAAGGAGGACCAAAGGTGTGCACAAGGCTGTTCACACACTCTGCCTTCTCTCTATGCCCACAGGCTCAGCCTTTTGGTGTCTCTTGGACATGATGCCCATCAAGAATGAGATGGGGGAAGTTGTACTTTTCCTATTTTCCTTCAAGGACATCACTCAGAGTGGAAGCCCAGGACTTGGCTCACCAGGAATCCATGGTGATAATAATCATGGTAACTATAAGTCTGGGTCATAATAGACGGCTCCACACACAGCCTCTTAGGATGCACCCCAATGTATCTCTGTGCATTTATTTTCCCTAATAGAAAACTCTCTTGGGAGGAGAGGAACTAGCTCAAAACTCCGGTCCACCAGGAGACAGAACCGGACGGTCCTACACCGACTGACTGGCCACTTTGGTCGCCGCAGCCAAGGAAGTGTGAAAGCAACTAATGTAAGTTCCACTCCCAACTGATATTTCCAAGTCCTCCAACCCTAATTTCCCGCTACCTTCTGTGTCCGTGCCTGCTCAGTCTCCCTCTATTGGCTTGTTCCTCTGTCCACTCATTTTCCACAGGCTACTTTTTGCTTCATCACATATGTCTCCCATGTGCCCTCCATCCTCAATCCTTCAGCAGGTGACTGGCAGTGCTCTGGTGATGTCACAGGATGGAGCTCTAGCAGTAAAACTCCCTGTGAGTGTAAGGGCTGTATCGTGAGAGATGAATTCACAAGCTACTGGGATCCTAGGAAGAAAGCCCCCGTTGTGCTCTAACACCTCACTCTATGTGCCACCCCCAAGGATCCTGACAAAGCCAATGGATGGAGTCTCCCACCCGATTCTGTAGTCTGTTAAGGCTATAAGGTCTGGACCAGCATGGCTAACGTCCTCCCTCTGGGGCTTACTCATCCCTCACTAGGTCTCTAGACCTCAGAAAGAATTACAAAGAAGTTATGACCCTTCAGGCTAGCACATTGCCTGGTTGTCATAATCTCTTCAAAGAGGACAAGGGGCAATCCATGTAAACACAGCTGATAAAGCATGATTTCTTCAGAAGGGGCCTGAGGGTCTTTTGTGGAGATTCAACTTGAGTGATACAAGCAAATGCAGTCCCCTAGATTCAGTCTCCAGCAAAAGAAAGAAGTAAAAAGAAAGAATTACAAAAGGAGCCGGAGAAATAGCCTGGTACAGAGGCAAACGTGCCAGGTGCCAACATGAGAATTTCTCCCCCATACCTTCTATCTCCTTTCTGGCCACCATTGCAACGCACACCTTTCCCTTTTTCCTATTCCCTGACTTTCCCTTCCCCCGTCTCAGCCTTTCTTTCCCCCCAGTGTCCCCAACCACCACTCCTCTTCCTTTAGAATGTGTTTGAGCCAAAGCCATCAGTGCCTGAGTACAAGGTGGCCTCGGTAGGGGGTTCCCGCTGCCTCCTCCTCCACTACAGCATCCCTAAGGCTGTCTGGGATGGCCTCATCCTCCTCGCCACATTCTACGTTGCTGTCACCGTCCCCTACAACGTCTGCTTCTCCGGTGATGATGACACCTCCATCACTTCCCGACACACCCTTGTCAGTGATATCGCTGTGGAGATGCTCTTCATATTAGGTCAGACCCTCTACCCTACTAACCTGGAGGGTGGGCTTTGGGAACCCAGGGCACCCACTCTGACAAGTCTCCCTTCTCACTGGGCCTACAGAACCCCTTTATAGCTTGAAGGGTCTTACCTTCTCTTTGTATTTCTTCCTGAATTCTAGGGGCCTAGTGAGGGGTGAATACACCCTTGGATGGGGGAAAGGCTAACATTTGCCCCCAGGCCCTGTAGTCCTATAGTATCCAGTGCCCTGTAGTCTTCAGCCTTGTGGCGTTTCTTCCCCATAAATCAGCCCAAGAGACACAACTGTCTCCATCCTGCCTTTTCTTGCATTCTGGGTCTCCAGTGCTCACTCACAGCTTGCCCTATCCATTACCTACCTGACCTGAGAGTCTAGACCATGATCCCGTAACAGCCTCTTACATTCCTCAGATATCATCTTGAACTTCCGCACCACCTATGTGTCCCAATCGGGCCAGGTGGTCTCTGCTCCTCGTTCCATTGGCCTCCACTACCTGGCCACCTGGTTCTTCGTGGACCTTATTGCTGCTTTACCTTTTGACCTCCTGTATGTCTTCAACATCACTGTGGTGAGTGACCCCCATCGCACCATGCATCTGAACTCCAACCCAGCATCTCCCATTAGAGGAGCATCCCCAAGTCCAGCCACTGTGCTTCCTATCAATTTATATGCAGATAGATGTCTTTCTGACTCTGCCTTGGGCACAGCCCTGAGCCAGACACTGGGAAGGAGCCCAGAGGGTCTATGCTCTTGGAGAACTCAGCTCACAGTCTTTGAGGGAAACTGAGACAAATGAAAAGCTAACTATGGCTACCGAGGCGGCGTTGGTCTGATGCCAGATGAGTGGTACTTTTCACATTTTTTTTTATTTCACAAACAACTGATGAGCATTTAGCTGTCTGAAAAACACTATATAGGGGGACCTGGTCACTGTGGTAGAAAGAGGCAAGGGATTGTTACTCAGAGCCCCCTAAGATTTGTGAGACAGGCAAGAATAATGGAAGAACATCAGCCACAGAATCGCTGAATAGGAGTGGGCAATAGCAGTGTGGTAATGCTGCATGGGGTCTGAACTGGCCTTGGAGATCTGGGCTGAAATGCCAACATATGCAAAAAACATTCTGAAATCAGGCCAGCACTCGGGGGCAGAAGCATCCCAGTTGGGCAGGGGCTGAGGTGGTCTGGGAAGGAACTGTTCCTGGAGGAGGCGGGAGCAGAGCTAAGCTTCTAAGACTGAATAGAATTTGACTAGCAAAGGATGAGAAGCCAGAGAAAGTCCATAATAAGTCAAGCCAGAGTCAGAGCCTGGGTAGTGTGCCTGGACCTGTGACTTCACTTGGTACTGCCTGGAAATGTCCTGAGTAGTCAGAATGAAGACAGACAGTAGGCCTTTGCTAGTCCAAGGTGAGATAGTCTTGCCCTGTGTCCCCAAACCCCCTTGCCACTGTGGGGGAGGAGAGGTGGGGAGCAGTTTTCCTGTGTGCGCTCTCTGCTGCACTCAGCTATAGCAGGAAACCACCTACACGAAGCTGGATTTAACTAGCCGCCAACGGGCTGTGGGCCCCTTCTACTGGCTGTGCACATGTGTGTGCATGCTCCTACACACGTGCGTGTGTGTGTGTGTGTGTGTGTGTGTGTGTGTGTGTGTGTGTGTAAGTGTGCCCTGAGGTCCTGACCATTCAGAAAAGGGCTTTCTGCCGGTCTTCAGTCCTGTAGCCATGCCCCTATGCCCACCAGGTTTATCAGCTTACCAGCAGCTGTCCTTACAGGAGAGGACCTGCCACAGAGGACCACCAGCCCCTCTTCTCGGGGCTGTCCCCTCTCCACTGGGACCTTTGGGGATACTTTACAGATCAGTAAAATTCCACACACATCATCGTGTGGAACCCTTCAGGGAAGGTTTTTAAATCTTTTTTCAAATGTTGATATGGAAGCTTATTCAGAACTAGGTCTCGAGAATCCTAGTCTAGTATTCTTTCCCATATACAATCTGCTTCCCAGATAGCCAGGGTCTCCAGATGTAGGCCTAGGGGAGGGGAGGAGCAAGGATGGAAACCTGAGAGAGCTAGAACCAAAATGGAGGTGCAGACGCTGACCAGGGTGAATAGAGTCGAGGGAGCCATGCCAATGGCATTCTAGCCAAATAAACAATGAGAGGAGCGTCCTTAAAGGTGTGGGACACAGAAACAAGTGACCTTGGGGAGCCCTGAAATGTTCAAGTTTTTGAGCCAGATATTCTGGGGCTGGAGGTAAAGTCCAAGTTAAGACTTAAAAAGGATTCCTGTTGGAGAAGCAGGGCCACACATGTGCACATACACACACATACACACACACACACATACACACACATACACACATACACACCCATACACAAATACACACACATACACACGTACGCACGCACACACACACATACACACACACACACACACACAAGATGGTTCTGGAGCAGTGTAATGCCAGGACTTTGGGGTATGCTCCTTCTTGGAACTCCCTGAAAGTGTGGTGAGGGCTTTATACCAAGTCCCTTGAGCCTAAATCTCCAACTGCTGAGCTGATCCTATGTACAAATAAACCCCAACCCATTCCTTGTCTGCCATATTATAAAGCCTAGATGAAGAAACAAAAACAGCAGTTTTGGGGGTATGGCTTCATGGCTTAAAAAATATATGTATCAAAAAGCTTGTCTAGAATGTATAAGGTCCTGGGTTTGATCTCTGCAGGCCTTTCCCCATAGTGGTAAAATGAACATGTTTCCAGGGTCCTTGCTAGACACCATGGCTCCACCAACCTCTAGCTCAAAGTAGGTGCCCTCAAGCATGATTTTCTTCTAACCTATGGCTGACCTACAAAGTGGAAAGCCCTTGACCTTTGGTAGACCTCAGGCTCCTTATTGTTCCCATTCCGTTCATTATATTTCTCCATGTCAGCTGCCAATCCTGCTTGATTGTTCCTAGGACACTGGAGTCTTTTTTTAAAAAAATATTTATTTATTTATTGTGTATATAGTATACAGAAGAGGGTACCAGATGTCATCATAGATGGTTGTGAGCCACCATGTGGTTGCTGGGAATTGAACTCAGGACCTCCAGAAGAACAGTCAGTGCTCTTAACCTCTGAGCCATCTCTCCAGCCCCAACACTGGAGTCTTGAACAGGGGTCTTCAATAAATCCTTCAATCCACCCCCTCCTCCTCAGCTCTGACAAGGGCTTGCTTCTGAATTACCCCATAGTTCTAAGAGGCAGCTTAGTCCCAAATGGACTTGGTGTCCATCATCATGGACTTCAGTTACAATTCTGTTATTTCTGTGACCTTGGAGCAAGCCACTAGCTTCTGTGAGCCCTAGTTCATACACTGGCAAATTGGGGCCTGAGATGATAACTGGACCAAAGGCTCGGAGGTTGTTTTGTTTATTTTAATGAGGATTTCAAATGCCTAGCATAATGGTGGTATGATGTAAAAGAACTCCTCAGTGGCTAAGTTAATTATTCTCTCCTGATGCATTTTATAGCCACTTTCTCGGGACAACAGTGACAGTTTTTTGCGGCTTCTCCTGGCTCCAGGGTGTCTGGTGGGGAGGTGGGGGAGGTGCTATGTAAGGGCTCTAGGGAGTTGTGCCTGCTGACAGCCTCCTCCGCTGCCCACCCGCAGACCTCGCTGGTACACCTGCTGAAAACGGTTCGGCTCCTGCGGTTGCTGAGGCTGCTGCAGAAGCTGGAGCGGTACTCACAGTGCAGCGCAGTGGTGCTCACGCTGCTCATGTCGGTCTTTGCGCTCCTTGCTCATTGGATGGCCTGCGTCTGGTATGTCATCGGGCGCCGCGAGATGGAGGCCAATGACCCGCTGCTCTGGGACATTGGTGAGCCACCAGTCCTAGACCTTCACTTGTGACCTATCCTATCCCCAAACTGATGCCACCAGGACTTAACATCTCCCCATCCCATAGTCCTAACCATTCAATAAAATGACCTGTGCTCCTTCTGGATCAAACATGGGGAGAAGGGCTCTGCTGGGGGAAACTTGCAGCCTAGTCAGGAAGGGGTCAGTGGCAGGGAAAACACACTGATGGAGAGAGAATTGTGAACAGAGGAAGCGATGTGTGTAGAGGCTCAAAAGAGTGTTTTATCCTGTCAGCTCTGCTGTCATCAATTCTTCCTTTGCCACAATTATAGGGGCCACTGACCAGGAGGCAGGCAGCCCCCGGCCCTCGCTGTCGCCTTGGAAAGTAGGTCAGGTCCTACGTACTGTTCTTGATACTTCCCTCTGGCATTTTCTCTCCATCTCTACTACCTCACCCGGTCCATCTCACTTTGCTCTCTCAATGACTCCTGCAATGGCCTCCAAAGAACAGACACTGACATTCTCCCAGCTTCTACCTGGGCCCTCACACTAGCTCCCCACTGCTCTCAAATTGAAGTCGTGCTTGGTGGTCATGTGTCCCAGGCAGCTCTCTGTGATCTGTGTCTCCATCACTTTACTTCCTTCTGTACAGCCTGTGGGCACTGACTGCCCTCCTGAACCTGCTGCCTTCTCACTCTGGGCCTTGTACATGTTTTCCTCCCTGGGAGGCTCCACTCTTGCCCCATGATGAATTTTCTATACTCTCAGCTTTAACCAAAATGTCACGTCCTAAGAGAACTGTGTGCCTAGGATCCATCTTGGCTCCCCTAACCTGCTGTGGTCGCTAAGACTCTGCTTTTTAGTTGACTTTCCTTCTGAAATTGTTTATTTTCTTTTCTCTTTGACACTATTTACAGATGATGGCAGAGATAGCCCTGGCTGAGTCAAATCTCAGCACCCTCCCTCCAACACACACAGGAAACACACAGTAACATATTGGAGGGTTGAAAGGGCCCTTTCAGTCAACAGTCTAAGGAATGAGTAGCCTTGGAGTGCAGCTATACCCAGTTCATGACCTCTAGGCCCAGTCACAGTAGCACCATTCATTTGTCTCAGCAACTGCAAACTAACCCCTCTCCTCTGTAAATATGTATCCAGGGTTAAACAGGTGGATCCGGGAAATGCTTCCTCCAGCGCTTCTATAGCCAGCTATAATTCCCTGCATTTTTCCTTTATCACAGGTTGGTTGCATGAGCTGGGCAAGCGGTTGGAGGAACCCTATGTCAATGGCTCGGCAGGTGGACCGTCTCGGCGCAGTGCCTACATCGCGGCACTGTATTTCACGCTAAGCAGCCTCACCAGTGTGGGCTTTGGCAATGTGTGTGCCAACACTGATGCCGAAAAGATCTTCTCCATCTGCACGATGCTCATAGGCGGTGAGGCCAGACCCACTATGCCCAGGGAGCCCTGTAAATCCAGGCTTGTGCATAAGAAAAATGAGGCCCCGAGAAAGCAAGATGCCCACCCAAGTCCATGAAGTCACATGTTCATTCATAGACCTTTCTTAATTGCTCATGACTGTGTCCATAAACAGGTGTGACCTCTTTTCAAGAGGTAAGACACCTAAGGTCATGACCTGGGGAAGTGATGAGAAATGAGTACAGGTTGCCCTATCTATGGATTGCCACCTACATTCCCTGCCTCTGATTGCTAGGTGTGTTCACGGGAACCTACTAGCTCTCCTGTGCCTCCCCCAAGAACCTCTGAGACTCGCCCAAAGCAGGGTGATTTGGGGAAGCACGAGGAGCAAATGGAGGGGTGGTCACCCCTGATACACTGTGGGTTGCCACCTCTGCAGCGCTGATGCACGCAGTGGTGTTTGGGAATGTCACAGCCATCATCCAGCGCATGTACTCCCGACGCTCACTCTACCACAGCCGCATGAAGGACCTCAAGGATTTCATCCGAGTGCATCGCCTGCCCCGCCCACTCAAGCAGCGGATGCTGGAGTACTTCCAGACCACATGGGCTGTCAACAGTGGCATCGATGCCAATGAGGTAGTGCTGAACAGGAGCTCTGGCCATGTATAGTGAGAAAGGGATTCTGCCTTTCCAGGATTGGAATGGAGGCAACCAGGGTATAAGGAGGTTCAGGACTCTTAGCAAGGATATGAACCCCGCCAAATCCAAATCCCTTCCTTTGGTACTTAATCATTTTAGGTCTAAAGGAAGTAGAATGCTTGAGTCTGGACTTGAGTGGATACCTTGCCTTCTTTATGCCCTGAACACAGTGGAGAATGGGAGCAGCTAGAGGTGATTACACACCGTAGCTTCTGCCTTCCCTCTCTCACCATCAAGTAAGGAAACACATAGTGAATGAGGCTGTACAGGAGTAACATCTTTGCAGTAGGGCCTTCATTGTGTATGAGCCCAGAGGAGACAAGGAAGATGGCAGGGAAGGTGGTACATGATGCTCAAGAAAATCAGTCAGCCTCTGGAGGGCCATTCCAGACCCAAAAAAAACCAATAGGAGTCTAGGTTCCCGAGTGCTGGTAAAGCAGAGTGAATGAATGGGTTCAAGGATCTAAAAGTAGTTGTGTGAACCTCGGAGAAGGGAAGGGGTGCCAGCACCAGGGTTAGGGCGGGGACTGTTACAGCCCCAGAGAGTGGATAGCCTTGAGTTTGCTAGGATCTCTAGGAGGAGGAAGTGGATGGGGAGTCTTTTGACTGGAAAGAATCCACCAGAGCAGGCAATTTCCAGCTCAAAATGATGGCCAGGTTTAGCTTGGGGTTAAGGGATGAGATGAAGGCATCCCAGGAGGAAGACTGGCCTTCTGGATAAAGGTGAGAGTCCAGGGCTGGGCCATCAGCCATAAGAGTCTATGAGAGACTCAGGTGGAGGCTGTCCCTCAGGTAGGTGTAAATATATATGTGAACCCAATATTAGGACTTCCAGGCATGAGTAGTGGGGAAGATGGGTTGGTTACCATGGTGTGGGAGGATGTAGAAATACGAAGTGAGTTGAGGGAATGGGCTATTCAAGAAGCTTAGGGAAGAAATGAGGAAAGAGCAGAGGGAGGAAAACGGAGCGAGTTCCTTCCAGGGGCGCAGGTGGGACAATAAGGAAGAGGTCAGAAAGGCAGAACTGCTGAGGGGCCCATGTGGAAAGATCTGCTAAAACTTAGGGTCTAGCATGAGCTTGAATTTTACAGTTAAGGGTATTGAGGCCCAGAGACGGGAAATAGAAGGTCCAACGTCCCCAGGAACATAGAAACGAAGATGATTGCTACTTTCCCAGTTCCCAGACGAAGTCCCACCAAGAATGACTCTTGACTGTACAGAATTGAGCAAGCAGAATCTAGGAGGCTCAATGGATGTAGCCATGTGCCGTACCCAGAGAGAAGACTAGGCCTCTGCCCAGAAGTTAGATTTGGTGACTGAGATGGCAAAAAAAATTGAGGCGAGACAAAGTCATCTTCCCGAAGGTCTAGCGGGTAAACTCAAAGAGAGGGCAAGTTGGTACTCTTGCCTTGGGAACAGTTCAGCTCATTTGTAGGTTGGAGTAGTGATTGCAGAAGGCTGGCCTGAATGACTTCTGCCTCTTATGCGCAGTTACTGCGTGACTTCCCAGACGAGCTTCGAGCAGACATTGCTATGCACCTGAATCGGGAAATTCTGCAGCTGCCGTTGTTTGGAGCAGCTAGCAGGGGCTGCCTTCGAGCCCTATCCCTGCACATCAAGACCTCGTTTTGTGCTCCTGGGGAGTACCTGTTACGTCGTGGGGATGCCCTCCAGGCTCACTACTATGTCTGCTCTGGCTCACTTGAGGTGCTCCGAGACAATATGGTGCTGGCCATTCTTGGTGAGAACCCCACCATCACACACTACCCATCCTAAGACCTTCCCCAGAGAACTTAGGAATAGCCTGGGATCCAGGGAATGGGAGACACCCTAGTGAGTACCCAGATGCCTACAGAGGAGCATTCTTCTCGATCCCTTCATCTATCATCTATCATAGTTTCCCGTTGGTCATTCCTGCTTCCCTCCTCTCTTTGGTCACCCCTTAACCCACTGGCCCTTCATTAATGACTGTCATTCAGTCAGCTCATCCCATTCCTTTGCATCATCTTCCAATTCCATTGTCCCTTCCCCCAATGACTCTAAAACCCACTGACTTTTACCCTTTAAATGACCCTTCTGGTCAATCTTTATTGAGCCTCCAATTCTATTGGCTGTTTCCCCAGCAGTATTGACATCTCCTGTGAGCTGTTGCCCAGCTCCACCAGCCATTCTCCATTGGCTTCTTCTAAGTTCCCCGATTCCCTGTTTCCAATGTGCTTGATTAACTCGCCTTCAACCATCCTTAACCACGCTGACCAGCTCTCAGATATATGGCCCACCTCCCACCAATATCCAGTGTTCCCTTCATTCTGGATGACAGTCCCCTTCCTTTGCCCATAGGGAAGGGGGACTTGATTGGGGCAGACATCCCTGAGTTGGGGCAGGAGCCTTGGTCAGGGGCAGGCCCCAGCTGCGTGCTGAAGACCAGCGCTGATGTGAAAGCACTGACCTACTGTGGCCTGCAGCAGCTGAGCAGCCGAGGGCTGGCTGAGGTCTTGCGGCTGTATCCAGAATACGGGGCTGCATTCCGGGCTGGCTTACCCCGGGACCTAACCTTCAACCTGCACCAAGGCTCTGAAAACAATGTATGTAGACCTGTATGGCTGCTTTTCCCGCTAAGGTACTTTCCCTCAAAACAGACCTTCTCCAGCCCTAGAGAGCCTCATCCATTTCCATCTTCCCTAAGACCATCACCTCTAACTCCAGCTACCTTCTTCTATTGCTTCACGTACACCTAACGTCTCCCAACCCCACCCCCACGGACCTTGCCCAGCCCCTGACAATCTCTTACAGCCATCTATGGCTGGGTACCCCCCAGCCTCATTCCAGCATTCTGAAGTCCCCCTCTGGTGACACACTCCACACACCCCAAGATTCCCCTTCTCCACAGTTGTCCCCATGTTCCCCACTTTGTTTGAGGCTGACGTGTCTTGATTTTAGCCTTTGTCTTTGTCACTCTGTCACTCTGAATTCCTCAGAGTTATGGTTGGTGGTGTCTGGCTCAGTTCTGTGGAAAGGTCCCATATACTCAGTCCCTTAACACTGTGAGGAGGGGCTGTACCGAGGGGAGTGAAGACATGGGGGAGCCAGCTTAACCCCACTCTGTCCCCACAGGGCCTCAGCCGCTTCTCCCGCTCTCCTCGCCTCTCCCAGGTAACTCTCACTCCTGTCTGTGGAGAGACTGGGAGGGGGCAGCTTCCCTTGGCTCCTCTGGCACAGAGAGACGGAATAGAGGGATGGGGAGAAGTCCATGGTGCTGAGGGTTTCATCCCAGAGAAGGGTCTCGTTGTCCGCCACTATGTAACAACTATTGTTCCCTCTTCCCACAGCCACGCTCTGACACTCTTGGTTCCTCCTCAGACAAGACTCTGCCATCCATCACAGAAACCGAGGGTGGCATGGAGTCTGGGGCCGCTCCCAAGCCCCGTCGGCCCCTCCTGCTGCCCAACCTCAGTCCAGCAAGACCTCGGGGGTCCCTGGTCAGCCTTTTGGGCGAGGAGCTGCCCCCATTCTCGGCCCTTGTCTCCTCTCCTTCCTTGTCCCCATCACCTTCCCCTGCCCTGGCTGGCCGGGGCCAGAGTCCCTCCCTGCACAGCCCCCCCAGGGGCTCTGCTGCCTGGAAGCCCCCCCAGCTCCTCATTCCCCCACTGGGAACATTTGGACCTCCGGACCTCAGTCCCCGGTGAGATGCCAGCCTTCCTTGCCTTTCTCATATCCCTGCTGGCTTCCAGAACCTTCTTTGGGCTCCATTCCCAGCGTTCCAACTAGTGCTCCTCACTGTCTCTTCCCCATTTACCACCTTGCCTTTCCAACCACAGCTTGCAATCCCATTCTGCTTTGACCACTGTTCTCCTGGCTCTGCTACCCTCATTCACCTTCTGACTGCTCTGTTCGGGCTCTGCACCCCCCCACACACACACACCCGGGTGCTGATGAGCACTACTCTACCCCCAGGATCGTGGATGGCATTGAGGACTCCAGTAACACAGCTGAAGCCTCTACATTCCGGATCAGCAAGAGGCCAGAGCCCACCAGAACTCGTTCACAGGCTCCCTCTTCAGGTGAGGAACCATAGTGACTTCACTCACAGTCATTCATATATCTGTCCATCTAACCATCCACCTGCCCCACCCACCTACCATCCATCTACACACCTACTCATCTATCTATCTGTTCCCATCAATCCATCTATCCATTCACATACCACCCACTCACTCACCATTCATCCATCTATGCACCCATCTACCCGTGTCATATATGTTAAATGCCATTCTAGGAATACACAGTCAAACCAGATTCTGCTAACATTTTAGCAGGGGGTGGGGACAGTCAACACCTGTGTACACAGATAATACTTCTAGAATTACAAGTATGTGCTAAGTTCTACAACTGAGAGAAGAAAACTCTGTGGTACAAATGGAGAGGGTGCTTTGGTTTCTTCTTAAGTGGACTGTCAGGAGCCAGTGACTTGGTTCAATGGTAAAGCTTGACCAACTGAGTTTGATCTCTAGTGCCTATATGGTGGAAGGGGGGGCCTGACTTCCAAACGCTGTTCTCTGATTTCCTCATGAGCACTGTGGAGCACACATACACACAGCTAGAAAGAAATACACGGACTTAAAAAGGAGAGCATAGCACTTTGGTAAAGTGGAGCAACTGTTTCAGGGTATAAAGACATACACAGAGAGACACTGTGCAGCGTTTGGATGCCTAGAAGCCCTGTGCCTAGTGCTGGGGGTGTGGTGGTTATGGAGAAGAGCCCAGGCTGGGCCTCAGCTTCCAGGGTTGGTTTCCCCAACTCTCTGACACCAGAGCATTCTATTCCTTGCTCCCTGCTTTTCAGGCAACAGAAAGGACGAGTAGGCTTGGGTCTTCATGCTCCAGGAACTCATCTGCATCTCTTTACCCCATTCTGTCTGCAGGCCCCAGGCCCAGCCAGAAACTGGCCACAGAGGCAGCGGAGGAGGTGAAGGAAAAGGTCTGCAGGCTGAACCAGGAGGTGGGTTTGGCTTGGGTCTTCTCTGCCAACGCCAGAGAATATTGTCTTGGGGTCCGAGAGGAGCATGTCATGTTCTGGAGCTAGCCAGGGTCCTGTGTTGTTAGTCAAAGTAGCTAAATGATCCTGGGCAAGTCCCACAGCCCATGCTGAGCTTTTTCCTCACCTAAAAGAAAAATAATATGATGCTGGATGGTGGTGGCATATGCCTTTAATCCTAATACTGGGAAGGCAGAAGCCAGTCTGGTCTAGGACAACCAAGGCTACACAGAGAAACCCTGTCTCAAATAAATAAAAATATTATGCCCTTCCCAGAAGTGTGAGAATGAGACAAGAGAGTGCACATATATCTGTTCCATCCCTTGCTGCATCTCAGGTACTCACTAACACCTCCTCCCACTACTGGGTCTCTGTTTATAGCCTGGGACCATCCAACCAAGCACCAAGTCTGATGCTCAAGGCTCAAGCCCTTTACCTTCACCCAGTTCTTGTGTGTGTGGGAGGATTCGGTGGGGGTGGGGATGGGGGGCCGGGGGATGTATGTGGATGTATGGGGGGATGGGGAGGTGGGATGGGGATAGGGAGGTGTGGAGGGGGGTGTTAAGGGAGGGTCTGTGGATAAGAAAGCTGAGAGACTTTTAGGATTAGAGGACCCATGGCTGAATCTTGGCCAGGAAGAACCAGATCCTATACGCTTAGGTGAGGCACTGCCTGCCTCTACCTCTTTCCCAAGGGCTCCTGCATAGCTACCAGACCCAACCCCTGGGAGTTGCCTTCCCTTCCTCCATTCTGATAAACAGCGGGCAGCAGAGAGGTGGTACCCTGGCTGGGCAGGGCCTAGAGGTGTCTGCCATTCAAGGTTAATGGCAAGTCCTGCCTCCGCTCACTGTCCAGGCTGCCCTCTTCTCCAGGCCAGTGATTCTCATATCTGAGTTTGAGTCAGGACTACCCTTTAAAATACAGATTCCTGGGCCTTAACCAGTTTGGAATGTCTAGGGTAGGGCCAAGAATTTGCATTTTTGACAAGTTTCTCAGTGGATTCCATTCATTTAAGTTTGAAAAACATGCCTGGGGCTGGAGAGATGGCTCAGTGGTTAAGAGCACTGACTGTTCTTCCCAGCATCCACATGGCAGCTGACAACTGTCTGTAATTCCAAAATCTGACACCCTTACACAGTTGTACATGCAGGCAAAACACCAATTCACATAAAAAATTAAATAAATATTTAAAAAATGCTATAAAGAAAAACATTTCTGAAGACACTGGAGCTTCTGTGATGATGGGCTAAGAATAAAACTGTGACTGAATGTAATTCTCTATATCCTATAAAAGGGATGGGAAGCCAAGTGTAGTGGCTTGTGCCTGTAACCCCTGTGCTCTGGAGACAGTCCCAAAGCAGATCAAGCATTCAGGGCTATCATTGGTTACAAGTTCAAGGCCAGCTTGAGCTATCTGAGACAGTCTCAAGGAAATGGCTGAACTGATAAAGTGACTGCATAAGAACTTGATGTCTTATATCTAGTGCTCATATAAAAGCCAGGCATGGTGGTGCGTTTCTGTAATAGCAGTGCTGAGGAACAGGTGCAGCAGTCAGTCTTGCTGATTGGTGAGCTACAGATTCCTGGAGAGACTCAGTCTCAAAATATAAAAACAGGAAGATGCCATCCTTGGGAGATAGTGATGGTGCACGCCTTTAATCCTGGCACTTGGGAAGCAGAGGCAGTCAGATATCAGTGAGTTGAGGCCAGCCTAGTCTACAAAGTGAGTTCCAGGACAGCCAGTGATGACCTCTGGCCTAGAGGAACTCCTGCACTCACGTGTGTGTGTGTGTGTGTGTGTGTGTGTGTGTGTGTGTGTGTGTGTGTGTGTGTACAGCAATGTCTACTCCTGCAAATACATTTTGGAAATCAGAACCAATTTACCTGTTGGCTGTTATAAACCCTGCTCTTTTTTCTTTCCAGGTGGCTGTGTACAGACAGTGGTTAAAGACTTTTGTAAACTATAGTGTGGGGGTGGAGAGTAAACGTGGTCATTGTTATGGCATTCTCAATACATTCTACTATGTTTTCAACAGATTTCCCGCCTCAATCAGGAAGTGTCTCAACTGAGCCAGGAGCTTCGGCAAATGATGGGCCTCCTACAGGCCAGGCTGGGACCCCCAAGCCACCCATCTGACTCAGCTTGGCCCCCAGGCCTTCCTTGCCCCCATCAGAGGCCACCATGCATCTCTTCTCGTGTGTCTGGACCTCCACAAGGTCTCCAGGATACTACACTCGCTGTGGTTCATTGTCCAGCCAGTGTGGGGACAGTGGATATAGGGGCCACCCCCTCAGAGCTGAGACCTTCCATCATGGCACCTTATTCCCCAGAACCTGACACTCTCGGACCCTCTCCAGTGCCAGAGGCTTCTCCCCTGACCCCAAGCCTCATGAGGCACAGCTTCCAGTCTGGTTCAGACACATTCCACTGACCCTGGCCTCGAGCCCAGGCCTATCTGGGGTGGGTATTACCAACCTGCCATCCAGGGAGGAGCTGGGCTCTTTGGCCTCTTGCCTTGGGGTCAGCAGCCACCAGCTGGTCTGGTTGGCTCTGGATTCTCTGGACTTTTTAACAAAGAGTGGCCACATCTACCCCTGTTCCATTTTCTAAACCATTCCCATCTTCCTCTTCTGTGAGGGGAGCCATCACCTGAGGCCATGGAATCCAGCGGGCATGAAATGGACCGTGGTGCCCTGCTGGGCTGAGCAGATGAGATGTCCTACTTTCTTCTCAAGACTTGGAGGCAAGTGTAGACTGGGAACAGAAGAATGGCTAAGAGCAATGGTCTAGCCTAGTAAATGAAGCCTGTGGCTAGACCAGGCAGGGTCTATATCAAGAGGGCTAAGTGGTATTATGGTTTCATGGAGCTCTTATGTCCCAGATTCTGAGTCCCTTGCCAAAGACCCTGAAAACAATGTCACCTTGAAAGGATTGAGTTTGAGATTCCAGCTGTTATTTGAGAAACTCAGGACATCTTAGGCTTCCTGCTAACAATCACTTCACCCCACAGCTCCCACAGAAAACAAACTGATGGCACCAAATGTGTCTTGACTCTCAGAAAATTCTTTTAAATTAGTTTGTTTGTTTGTTTGTTTGTTTTTTAAATCCAGATAAGAGTCATAAGATATTCAGTATCTTCTTTTTTTAAGATTTATTTATTTATTATGTATTCAGTATACCGAAGAAGGTATCAGATCTCATTATAGATGGTTGTGAGCCACCATGTGGTTGCTGAGAATTGAACTCGGGACCTCTGGAAGAACAACCAGTACTCTTAACCTCTGAGCCATCTCTCCAGCCCCCAAGATGTTCAGTATTCTAACTTCTCAAGAGAAACAAAACTGTCTGGCTATCAAGAGCCAATATTCATCTGGCAAAATCAGTAATCACCTGGTCTTGAGTGACTGAGAAACAGTCCCCATTCCTTCACCGCCTACTGTTTATTCGTCATTTCCTGACGCCCAATTAAGCTTCCCTTATTTGTTAGGTCCCTGTGTTATTGTTATTTCAATTTGTAGTCTCTGCCTTAGAGTGGGCTCCAAGGGGGGGTCTTAATAATGTCTGTTTCTATTCCTTGGCTTATGCCTGTCAACATTTTCGTTTCTGTCTCTCTGCAGGCTGTCATGAAAGGTGGTCTCTTCTGCTGCCAGCAGCTCAAAGAATTCCTAGAAATCACCCTTTTGCTGTTCCCACCTCCAAACCCCAACCAAATCTGCCCCCTCTCCTTTCCAACGTGGTCTCAACTGAGGGTCTGGGCAACTCAGAAACCTGCCCTGGCTTCCAGCTTTTCTCTCCCGCCCAACACCCCAGGCTCACTTTTGAATAGAAAATAAATTTTTATTTTTGTAGACCTTGACTCTGGCTGTTTCTGAAGCCCCAGGGCTTTGAAAGAGCCAACACAAGCAGACACACCCCACCATACTCCAGGGCCCTGTTGCTGCTGTCTCTAGGAAGGGCAAAAGCGCCAGCCAATCCACTTGGTGCTGTATTTACGCCACCAGAGACTCCAGGGATAAGAGAGAAACCTTAATGAGTCACCAAGGACCTGAGACACTCCTTCCTCCCCACCACCCAGAGACAACCACAAATACACAGTACCAGGCAGAGAGGCTAATCTCTAGATTTAGAAAGATAGCCCCAGGAGCTGCCCTGCCCTCCTTGAATAAGGAACTCTTCTTCCCAGGTTTTGGGAGTTGAGCTAGGTAGGTACAGTGTGTTACAATGGGCAGGTAGCTAGAGGGAAGAGTTTGTTACTAGTCAATAGCTTGCTAAAAACATCTTTTCTCAGGTTACATCATTTCTGTGAAGATCTATGCATGTCCTATGGTATATATGTTGTAAAAAACTGGCACATTGGGGCTGGAGAGATGGCTCAGCGGTTAAGAGCACTGACTGTTCTTCCTGAGGACCTGAGTTCGATTGCCAGCATCCACATGGCAGCTAACAACTGTCTGTAATTCCAAGATCTGACACCCTTACACAGTTATACATGCAGGCAAAACACCAATTCACATAAAATAATGAAAACAATTTTTTTAAAAAAAGAAACTGACACATTGATGACAAGATGAAATTATATGTGGGCCCAGCATTGTGGCAGGTTGTTCCAAACAGGTCCATTTTTCAACTCAAGCTTTTAGGGTATGACTCATGCCACAGACACAATGGCCACACGGTCTCTGGGGTGGGCTTGATTTCACATAGGTTCTGAATAGTGTCCCTGGGAGAGAGAGGCAGAAAAGTGGCCAGTGTTGGAGGTTGGGGCTGAGCAGAAGCAGAAGTGGTCCTAATTCATAAAGAAGGAATTAGAAGAAACAGAAATAGAACTGACCTATATTAGGAGAGGGAGTGGTTTTTGTCTACAGTGATGGGTGGAGAGAACCCAGGCAGAGGTTGTTGGAGGAGAATTAATTCTGACTGGGTGTGGAGGTGGTGCTGGTGTGTTTGGGAGCTGAGCCTAATAAAGAAATACAGAAAACTTAGTCT
The DNA here is from genome assembly GCA_004025045.1 of Sigmodon hispidus. Lineage (NCBI taxonomy): Eukaryota > Metazoa > Chordata > Mammalia > Rodentia > Cricetidae > Sigmodon > Sigmodon hispidus. Next base: position 23,869 of record PVIH01004811.1, read on the forward strand.
GTCACACACACCTTTAATCCTAACACTCCAGATTAGAGGCAAGAGGATCTCTGTGAGTTAAAGGCAACCCAGTCTACATAGCAAGTTCCATCAGAGCTACATAGTGAGACCCTAAATGGAAGGAAGGATGGATGGACGGAAGAAAGAAGGACTATGCCTATGGCAGGCAGAAGTCCTACTTTTCATCCCACCTACGATCCCCCAGAGAAGTCCTCCTTTTAAAAAATTACATTTCTTTACTTATTTGAGGGGAGGGTGAGTGAGCTCTTACATGCCATGGCACATACATGGATATCAAAGGACAACTTTTGGGATTGTTCTCTCCTTATGCTATGCGGATCCTAGGGATGGAACTCGGATCTGTCAGGCTTAGCGGCAATCATCATTACTCCTGGAGCCATTTCCCTAGTTCCCAGGGAGTTCTTTCCAGAGCTTCACCTTTCTCCCCCCACCTCCACCTCCTCTTGCTTTCTCTCTCTTTTTCTTAGCCAGGGTCTTACTATGTAACAGCCCTAGCTGTTACTCACACACATCTGCCAGTCTCTGCCTTCCGAGTGAGCCACCACGCCGGGCTCCATCACCTTTCTTATAATAGTATGTCCTCAGCAATCTCCTGGACCTGTCTTGGCAGCCAAGTGTGGATAGGGGCTTCTCTAAGTTGCCTAGTTCACACCGTCTACGCGGCCTCATTGAGCATCATATTTCTCCTCTCTCGGTTCTGCAAGTACAGTCCTCTCTGCCCTCTCGCAAAGCTCGGTCACACGCCTTCCCTCGCGGCACCTGGAACTGGCACTGACGCGATAAGTAGGCCTGGACGAGCTACGCCCCACCAGCGGCTGGTTCCACCCTTAAACCCAAGTGCCAGGCAGCCCCCGGCTCCTCCCTGTGCTTAGAACTACAAGTCCCGCCATCCCTCGCGCGCACCCGCCCTCCTTTCCCGCGTTGATTGTGGGTAGGATCAGAGTGCCTCCCATTGGTCTGTCCTTTCTGTCAGTTACCTGGGACTATAGAGAGGCGGGGCAGAGCTGGAGATCCGGATCCGGAGCGGCTGAAAGGCGGAAGTGGAGGCCGGAGCCTGGGACACCGCCGGGGGGGGGGAGAGGAGCCGAGTCGGTAGGAGCCCCGGCCCAAGTAACGCTGCCACCCCGGAGCCGCGGTGAGTGTGCCTGTCTTAGGGCCAGTCTCTCGCCCGCGTGGAAGCCTCCCCGGGGTAGCCTTTCCTCCTGCTCAGCCTTAGCTTAGGGGGACACTGACCCCTCCCCCGACCCGTAGCCCCCTCTCAGGGGTTCCTTAGGGCGTCGGGCCAAAGGGGGAGCTTCTATTTCCTCCGCTTATCTGCCCCTCGGGAGCCTACAGGAGTCCTTTAAGGCTCTACCCTGGCCTGTCCAGTCCAGTTGTGGAAGAGAGGGACCCTAAGTTCCGCTCCCCACCCCTTCGCTTTCAGAATCAAAAGAGTCTTTGCCAGGTGTGAAGGATCCTGTCTCCCTTCCCTTTTAGAGGTGGCGGGGAGTGCTGTCTGTCCTGGTTTTTCTTTCCTGTGGCTCTCTCCCCGCCCCTCCCATCCCACCCCCCCCAAAAAAAAATCCAGTTGCCCCCTGCAGCCCTAAAAGAATTTTTATCTAGATTTCCTTTAGGGTGTGCGGGAATGCTGTGTGTCTGGATGAGAATGTTCCACATGCACAGAAGTGTGTTCGAGTTCTCACAGTTCCTTACTTCCTCTCGAGCCCACTAGGACCTCAGCAGAGTTTGAATTCTAGGTCACTTAGAGGGAATCAGCAGCTCTCTCCTTGTGCTGCTGATTAGGCCCCCAGCCCTGTCTGTTCTCTCAGTGTGTGTCCGTCTTCCTGCTTCTGAAGAATTTAGCTGAGCTTTGCTCAATCCTAGCGACAGATCAGAGAGGATCTGCCCATTCATTATCTTCTTTCTCCCCTCCTCCTTCCCCCTGCTCTCCAGGCTCAAGCCCTGGCCTTCCAGAGCATGTGAGTGGTTTCCTTAGAGGGACTGCTGTCTGCTGTTCTATGGAGAGAAGAGTAAGACCAGATACAAGCAGTGTGGCATTGAGGGGCCATCTCTTTCCACCCTCAGTCACACAATACTATACACCTGAGCAACAGGTCCGTGCCTCACCAGAGTCTCTAGTCTCTCCTTGGCTTGGATTTACCACAGAGCAGTTAGTTTAGATCACAGTAGCAGCTCTGGTTTTTGTAGGTAAAGGAATTGCTCTATGTGTCATAAAGTGCCGCTTCCCCCAACCGTATCAACGCAGGATCCTTGTGTTTTCCTTGGGACTGAAGTGTGTGAAGTGGCTGCTGTTTCTGACCAAGCTGGAAAGTTCTTTTGTTAAGTGGCCAAAGTACAGGTCAGAGACTGCCTTCCTGAGGAGTAGCCTGATTCTGAGGCCACAGCTGACCCTTGCTGTCTGCTGTGCAGGAAGAGTAAGGAAAGCCATTCAGTCCTTGGGCATTCCTGACCACCTTCAGAGGCTGCTTATCATACAAGAGCTAAACATTTTGCTTTGAGATTTTTCTGACCTACTTCTGGACAGTTGCTGGTGCCCAGTTAGCACAACATTTGAAGCTAATTCTGTGATGTTTATATTTTACTTCTTATTGGACAGCCAGAAACTCCTTTCTTACTAGAATCAACAGCTAGATGAGACACTCTCTTTCTGTGTGGTGGGCTCCTTGGAGACTCCCTCATCCAACCTAGAGTCTCTGATCTGTTCAGCATTTGCTCCTGAGGGGAGAACCAGTGAGCTCTATCTGTTTACAGGGATTGGTTTCTGCTAGCCTAACCTGCTCAGGAATGGATAGTGATTCCTGGCTGAGGCAGGCCAGTCTCCTGATGGGCATTTCTGACATTTGCCTGGACATCCTCTTCTAGCTCTGACTCTGAAACATGCTTTTGAGGAGAGCTCTCAGAAGAGACAGTCGCACTAGAATTCTGTGAGAAGAGGCTCAGGTGAAGCCTTTTCTGTTCTGTCAGGAGAGGAGGGCACTAATGAGAGGGGATCTCTCCTGTCAACGTCTCACACCTAGTTGGCCTTTCTGCCTGTTCACTGTAGGAGTGTAAGTGTATATCTTACTTATAAGATATAAAGCCCCAGAGTTTTTTCCATATTTGTTCCTCACAGAGGTCCTGGAGATAGTGTGGTATTTGTGTGACCAGTCTTTCCCTAGGACTATACAGTATTTGGAGCTTGGGTTCAAATGTAACCTTATCTGTTCTAAAGCAGGCTCTCCTCCTAGCCTGCTGTGCTTGTTAAATGAATGACTGGGTCATGAGTACAGACTTTGGCCTTCCTCATCGCGGCATTCCTTTTTGGCTTCCCTCTCTTCCACAACATTCTACCCTTTTCTTTCACTGCCTTCCTTGCTGGGGAGGCCATGACAGTGAGTCCCAAGCCGGAACTCTTCAGGGCCCAAGATTATGCTAAATTATGTGTCATTAATTTCTCCAGAATTTAAGATGATGTGAAAGTGAAAGTGACTAAGGGTCCACTGGGCAGAATAGAAGGGTTCTTTCTGCCTTCTGATTTTAACAGTGTCTCACTGTGTAGTCCTAGCTGGCCTGGAACTGCTTTTGTAAACCAGGCTGGCCTTGAACTCAGCAACCCACTTGTCTCTTCCTCCCAAGTGCTAAGACTAAAGATGTCCACCACTAATGCTCAGCTTTAAACTCACAAATTCAAACTGAGCTTCACCAAGCAAGTATTTCTTAAAAGCACCTCCATGTATGTACTCTCTTGCATTCTGTGTCTGTGCACACACGTGCCACTGTGCACGTGAAAAAGTGAGAGGACCGCTCGCTTGTGGGAGCCAGTTCTCCACTTCCAGCCTCTGGGTCCTGGGATCACACTCAGGTCTTCAGACCTGCTGAGTCATCTCACCAGCCCAGAAAGAGCTTTCTTAATGGGCCGAGGATATAGCTCAGTTGGTGAGTGCTTGGTTAACATGCACCAGACCTGTCTCTGCACTGTATAAACCAGGCTGGTAGGCACAGTTGTGATTCCACCACTTCAGAGATGGAGGCTGGTGGATCAGAGTTCAAAGTCGTCCTCAGCTATGTAGGAAGTTGGAGGCCAGCCTGTGTTGTTACAAGAGACTCTGTAACTGTTGCTCAGCATTAGAGGCTTAGTCTCAGGGATCTGAGTTCCCATTCTTAGTCCCTTGCTTACCAGTTGGGTAACTTGGGCTCGCTGAACCTGTTTCTTCCATAAAATGGGAATGCTAGATCTCTTGCAGCCTTAGAAACAAAAGGTAAAAGAGCCAGTACAGTGCAAAGGATAGAGCAGATCCTCACAAAATGGCCTCTGGTGGGCAGTTGGGGTTTTGAAGGTTTATTATAATTTATCTCTAGAATTCTGATTCAGGTTTGATGTCAAATATCTGTTGTGATGTCTGGTGTTTGGATGATGTCACATATTCTCTCATATTTTAGCTACTGAGCAGACTTAATAAAGGTTATAGTTCTTTTTACAGACAGTGCTGGGCATGGCATCTCATGGCTAGGAGGCAGAGGCAGGGGTTCCAGGTCAGTCTGGGCTATAGTGAGACTCTGATAAGAGAGAGAGAGAGAATATGCAAACAGAAGAACTTGGCCCTGGCTGTTGTCCTGGAACTCACTACATAGACCAGACTGGCCTCATATTCAGAGATCTTCCTGCCTCTGTCTTGATTGTTAGAACTAAAGGTATGTACTACCACGCCCACTATTGTACCTTTTTAAAAAAATTGAGCCCAGGACTTCTTTCCTGGGAGGTGAGTGTAGTGTTACTGATTTGCCATGGCTGAATCAGGGTGCTTTGTTAGAGCCATTTATTGTGGGCAGAGTTTATAGACTAGGATATCCCAAGATGTAGGTCATAATGCTTTCAGGACCTTGGCAGAGCCCAATGTAATCCTGTCAATTTGGGAGACTAAGGCAGTAGTCCTGAGTTCAAGGCCTCAAGACCTGCTGTATTACAAGCATGTTGGAGACTAGCCTGAATAATTTAGTGAGACCCTGTCTGTAAATATAAAACATGAGCTGAGACGATGTAGCTCAGTTGTAGACTACTTGCCTAGCAAGGAGGCTCTTTGACTATCACTTTGGAGGCTAAGGAAAGAGAATCCTGGGTTTGAGACCAGCCTGGGCTGTGTAGCTAGATCCTATCTCAAAACAAAAAGAACCTTGGGATAATCTTAAAAGGGCATCTCTGTTTCAGGAGCACAGCTTGTAGAAAACTTTGATTGCTGTTGGCGGTGGTTGCACATGCCTGCCTTTAATCCCAGCATTGGGAGGCAGAGGCAGGAGGATCTCAATGAGTGAGTTCTAGACCAGTCTGGTCTGTAGACTGGGTTCCCAGGCAGCCTGGTCTAGGTCTAGCCACCTGCCTCTGCCTCCCACGTGCTGGATTAAAGACATGTCTCACCACCCCTGTCTAAAAGCTCCATTTACTGAGTTTTGCTGATGTGGTGTTCCACACACTCTTCTGAGCTCTGAGCATGCTCAGTTTCATCCTCACACCATTGGAGGGAAGCCCATGCTCTGAGTGGCAGGGTAGGAGTTTGCACTCATGTCTCATGGATAGTTCCCTCATTATGCAGGATAGCCTCTCCTCTCTAGGCTACATGTGTAATGCTCCCTCTGCCGAGAATACTCTCGTCCGCCTCACCTGCCTTCCTCTGTTTTCTCTCCAGACTTGACTTGTAGGTCTCTGTCTTTGTGAAGCTTCTCTTTAGCCTGAGGTGGTACCAGCTCCTCTCTACATCAGCTCTGGTTCCCTGCTCTTTCTGTCTCAGATAGGTGAGCACCTCAGACCACAGATCATGTCCAGCATAGTAGGCCCCTTACTGCAGCTGTTAAAAGGAAAGCAAGACATGGAACCCTGCCCTGAAGTACCTGGCTGCTTCCTCAACACTCCCCAACTTACAGCTTGTCCAGTTAAAGCAGGGATCAGAACCTAGCCCCAGCTCATTCCAAGCTTGAGCCATCTTCAGCTGCTCATACACAGATAGCAAAGGCAACAGGTAAGCAGAATAGTTGCTGCTGGGCAGATAATGCAGGTCAGGAAGGGTACAAACCAAATCTCTATTTCCCATGAAGGCTTTAGGAGAAGAAAGTAGGCACGGCTCTGGCTGGCTACGGAGCACCCCATCTCACCCTCTTTTGTAGACTGAGTAAATCTGATAGCAGGGCAGACTATTCTACACTGTCTGCAGTTGTGTGTAATGAGATAAAACCCACCCAGGCAACACTTAGCAAGGATCAGTGAAGCTGACTTTTACTCTGGTTGGTGGGTACGGTTTTGCATGTGTGCACAGAAGGATGTTGGTCTTAAGCACTAGCAGTTCTGGAGTGTAGCTCAGTAGTCAAGTGCTTACCCTGCCTTTTTGAGGCTCCAGTTCTATCCCTGTCACCAAAACAAACAAACAAACAAACAAACCCAAAACACAAAGGCAATGTTGAGGCCTGGTGTGGCCTTTGCCGCCCTGTTCCAGGCTTGCCTGCCCTGTTGGCTTGCTTCTTCTCACCTGTTGGTCTGACCTCTGCCAGCTCCTCTTACCCGACTCCTGTCGGTTAGCTCCTCTTCAAAACTGAGTCTGTGGGAATAGCAGGCAGGCCTCAGGTCTCATCCTATTTCAGGACAAGCCACAGCCTCCTCCCGCTTTCCCCCCATTAGTGAACTTTTCAGAACAGTCTTAGAAGAATTTTGAAAATAGTACAGTTTCCTCATAAGCCTCAGACCCTGATCCTGATAGTAGCATGTTATATCCATGTTAGTGCATGAGAGTCCATGCTTTATCTGCATTTCTGTGGGTGTCACTTGATTGTTCTGTCTCTGTGGCAAGAGCCCAAGCTGCATTTGGATGTCACACTTGCAGAGACAGGTAGGTAGTTTCATGAACTACACTTATCTTCAGTGACCTTGATGATTTGAGGTCACCAGCCAGATATTTTATGGGATGCTGGACATTTTTCTCATGAGTAGACTGGGGTTGGGGGAAGATTCCAATAGAAAGTACCATTTGCACCCATTGTGTCAAGGCCCACATAATCAGTGTGATTCACTGTTGTGAGTGTCAGCCTGACACAGGCTGGGGTCTCTTCACTATAAAGTTACCCTCCAGTTTGTTTTCTTTGGACGATGTCATTACATGTAGTCCACACTGAAGAGGGGCAGGTCATTATTGATGCAAGAGACCTGCTTATTCTCTCTCATTTATTTATTCAATTATTCATCGTTGGCATTGGCTCACAGATGCTTAATTTTACATTTTGGTTTGTAGTCTACATTTCTTCCTTAACATTGTTGTGTCTTTGACTGTAGGTTGTTCTTTCAGCTCCCTTTGACCTACCCCTGACATTATGAGGTTTTCTGATACTGTCTTTTGAGCATTTCCTTACTTTTTGGCACAAGATGCTGCTTGTGTATTTCCTGGAATCAGCTGCCTTTTCAAGGCCTGTTTAGCAAACATTTTTGTCTAGTCCCTGATCAGGAGTTATAAGATGAGTTCAGGATGCCCTTTCTGGTAGTGGTCAGCACAGTCCCATAGCTGGATAAGGTAGCAAAATAGCATGTGGTGAGAGTCCCCTCAATCCTACACCTGGTCCTTGCAGCAAGTTGCTGCCCTCTGTTCACACAGTCCCCATCTGCCTGACGCTGCACCTGAGCTAAGCCGAGGTCACATTTGGTATTTACTCTGGAGTTTCCTGTCAGGTGTGCAGAGGTGCTGGGTGTAAGCATCCTCTCTTTGGGCATTGAGTTCTTCCGGCAAACCATGCTGGACTCTCTGGGCTGAGAGTCCATGTGAAATCCCAGGTGGTGTAGTCACACTTCTTTTGCTGCCATTCATAAACAGACCTCTCCTTTGGGAAGGCTGTAGCTTTTGTGGCTTTAGGCAGGCTCAAGGCAGATAGATATCAGTCGGAGCTGTGATCCTGAATCATTGACTAGCTCGACTCCTTCATCGCAGTCATCCTCTGAAAATCTGTAACTTGAGCCCTGTGTGCTTCTTTCTATTCATAGGTCAGTGCATCCCCTTCAGGTAGCTCTGTCAGAAGCATCCCAGGCTTGAGGAGGCTGTGGGTGGTCTCCCTCACCCTGGCTGCTCTCCTAGTCATCACATTGCTGTCTGAGCTGCTCACACTCTGTGGTCATGGGTGATGCCAATTGCAAACCTCTAGCATTTGCAGCCTGATTTTTAAAGGAACTCTGGTTTTGTCACAAGCTGCCCTTTGGTGCCCCTTCCCCCTCCTGCAGCTGAATCACTTCTTCCCTTTCCTGAGAGGCTTTGAAATAGAAGCAAGGGAATGAGCTCCTCAAGATGCTTGTGTTGGGCTGGAGAGATGGCTCAGCGGTTAAGAGCACCGTCTGCTCTTCCAGAGGACCTGGGTTCGATTCCCAGCACCCACATGGCAGCTAACAACTGTCTGTAGTTCCAGTTCCAGGCAAAACACCAAGGCAAATAAATAAATAAATAAAGTTTAAAAAAAAAAAGATGCTTGTGTTATAAGACCTACCTTTTTAAATCTGAGACAGCCCCTGCTGTCCTGGAACTCACAGAGATCCACCCGCCTCTGCTTCCCCAGTGCTGGGATCAAAGATGTGTGCCATCACCACCATGCTCTATACACCTTTCATATATTTAATTTATTTTTTGTTTAACTTAATGAAGCAGAGTCAGGATTTGTTAAAAACTACTTTAGTATAAACTTTAAGCATGAGGATTAAAAGCAATGTTCAGGAAAAACAAATAACAAAAACCCAGGAAAACAAAAAACTCAGAGCATGGATGTGGCCTTCTCAAAGAAGAGGCACCTTTTTCTGCTGTTGCTTTTGAAGGGGTAGTGATTGGTTTGGGTGGGGGAAGAGTGGTTGGACGCTGATCATTTCTTCAGTCAATGACACTGAGACTATCTCCAGAGAATTCAAAGTTGGGGCTCTTTACAGTACATCATGAGTCTTCTAGGAAACTAGCTCTTGTTCCAGGAAACTAGTGAAAGGCTTCCCCTTTCAGATGACGGACATTGGAGGATGATGTTCTGGGGAGCTGGGTGAAGGGTATCTGGGCATGGGGTTGAGGATCTGCTTGTTTCACTGGAGGTTTCATAGGGGCAAGCCCCGCCCCACTTGCATTCTGAGTGTTTCTAGGGGCTCATTCTCTCATGCATCATCCTGAAGGTGGATGCTAGTCTCCCTCTTACAGGCTGGGGATGCGTTCAGGGTGCAACAGAAGGGTAGCCTAAGTGATGGCCACAGGACTGTCTGACATAACCCTGCTATGTAGGGACCTGAGAAGTTCTGTCAGCTGGACTAGAGTACTTTTGGGATGAGGTCCAATTTATCTGAAAAATGGATGTGGGTATGAGCTTCAGCTGTCCCTGTCTATTTGCCAAACTTAGCTAGGCTGACCTGTATTACATGTTCGTGACCCCTTATGGTTTAAAACTACAGTCCAGCTTTTGGGAGCTTTGTGACATGGTCCCATTCTTCTGAGATCATTCCTTGGGTTCTCTTGCTTTCTCATTCTCAGTACTCAAGCTCCCAAGGCCTCCAGCTTCCTGCACCAAGTAGTCCTTGTAGAATGTGGGCCTGTGAAAGCCAGTGTGCTTAATATATTGAAGTTTGTTTGGACCAATTCATTGTCATTTTTAGCCGACACCATTATATGTTTTGTGCAGCAGAAGTTAAGAAAGAAGGGTTCGCCTGAAATTCTGTTTTCTGACTTCCAAGAGCCATTGCCCTTTACATCTCACAGTGAGAACTTTGACCTTATTCTTGTTAGCTGGGCAGCTTCTGAACGCAGTGTACATGTGGCGTCTGGGCAGGAGGAATCTGGCTTTCCGCTGTGATCCTTTCTCCCCCCCCCCCCTCGGTAGATAGCACCTCTGCTGGCTGCTGGGGCTAGGGCGAAGAAAGAGAGCAGTGATTGTAGCTGGCTCTCCTCTGTAGCTGTTGGTAAACACAGGAAGGGGCTGTCAGAGGCAGCACTTGCTGTGGGCGCCTGAGAAAACAGGTGCTGCTCATGACCCTGACTTGGGCAGAGGTTCTTGTGTCCTGCTGGGTCTGGGGGCAGCAGAAGTGGCAGCTGCCCTGGCTCCCATCCTGGCCCCTGTAGAGCCCCTTCTGAGACAGAAAGGGAGACAGGTCCTGCATGATGAGATTCCAGTTATCGATGTCTTGAGTTTATAACCACACAAACAAAACAGGCACAGGAAACCAGCATGGTGGGCACACCTGTCATCTCAGTTCTTAGGAGGTTGAGGCAGAAAGAGTCTAAGCTTCAGGTGGGTGAAACTGTCTCCACAAAATGAAAAGCATAAAAACAAAAATCCAAAATCTCCAAACGAAGCTAGATTTACATACATAGTAGGAAGGTTGTGGCCAGTGGGAATCTCACATCCTTTCTACCTGCTGTCTAGAAAGCCTGTGCTTCATGCTAGAGCAGCAGCAGATGCGGGCTGAGGCATGCGGGTCTGTTGGCTCCTGCTTAACAAAGGCAGGGGAGGGCCTCAACTCCTGGTCCCTGTGTTGAGCATGCATGTGGGTTTGGGCTGCAAAAAGGGCCACATTTCAAGTTGAACTTTGGCTTGGGGCTGAGAATCTGACAATTGACTGACGGAGGCCAGGCTCTATTTCTCTCAAGAACATTGAATCACTAGGCAGGATGAACCTTGCCAGGTATAATTCCTGTCTCATAGGGCCAGTGACTGAGATGCTTCTAATTGCCCATCAGTCATGGAATCCTTCTTGGACGTTACCTACATTATGCTTTGTTCTCCCTGTGCACACAGCAAGGAGAAGGGATGTCTTTGGGGGTTTCTGTCTTTGCCTGAAATTTAGCCTGACTGTATTTACTCTGGCCTGGGGGGTGGGCATCTGTGATGGAGAGCCGAGAAAGCAGCTTGGTGGTGGGGAAGATTTCTTCTTTTCTATTTTTAATCATATATTTTTGTGTTCCTGCGAGTATGCACATATGGAGGTCATTAGACAATTTGCAGATTAGACACTTACTTCTACCTTGTGGGTTCTGGGAACCGAATGCAGATTGTCAGGCTTGATGGCAAGACCTTTACCCACTAAGCCATCTTGCCAGTTCTCAGAGAAGGACAACTTCTTATTCTTCCTAGGACAGGTCTCTAGAAGCTGGGGGTCTGCCTCTTAAGAGATGGCAATAATCTGACTTGTTTTGGCATCTGTTCTCAGTTCTACCCAGCACCTGAAGGAAAGGATTAGGGAGCTCTCCATGCCCTTTCCTGGCTAACTCCTGGCAAAACGTTCAGCTTGGTTACCCAGTTGTTTCCTCTTTGCTGGAGTTGCCAGAGTTGGGACCCTGCATTGGCGCTCTTAGGGACGCCATAAGGTTTCCGAGCACGAGTGCGTGCGTGCGTGCGTGCGTGCGTGCGTGCGTGCTTCCAGAATGGGTAATACATTGAGACTAACCCCAGATAAGAAAGAGACTTGGGTGGTCTGGGCAGGTAGGGAGTCCTGTCTGTCCCAGGGGCAAGGAGCCCAGCTGACTCTGGATGCTCACATGGTTCCAGGTCATCTGAGGCTGTAACAGAAGCTGCTTAATAACTTTCTGTGAAAGTTCTTCTCAGAGCTCATCCTGGACTGTAGAGTGCCTGGCTTCAGGGCAGACTTTTCTGTTTACTCTTCAGGTGAGACATAACAGTACTAAGGTCCTACCCCTATTGGGCTCCCCTCCCCCCACCCCAAACTGTTTTCCCTCTGCAGATAGCCTGGGCTGGTGGGATTAAAGCATCACACCACAGTAACCTTTCTCCTTAGTGAAAACATGCTGGCTTCTTCTTTTAGGAATATTTAAACAGTTTCATAATTCTCTAGCCTATAGTTAAGTCTAGACAGTAAACACAGCTTTAACATACACTGAGCAATTATTTTTATATAAAAGCTCATCTTGTCCCTTATTAACATTTGGGTGTCTTTGTTCTCTTGATCATTTTCCAATTTAAGCAGCATTTTTTTTTATTGTATTAGTGTTCTGAGTTTTTTCATACCAGAGAAAAGCTAAAAATAGTTTATATACAAGAAAGGTAATTGGTTTTGTATATATATTTTTTTATTTTTTGGGTTCACTATTTGGCCCAGGACTCAATGTATAGATGCTAGAATCTAAGATGTAGGTGTATGCCTCCATGCCCAGCCCACCATATCACTTCTAAGGTTTAGTTTTTCATTGTTTTATGCAAACCCTACACCTTAAGTATTTTGTCTGTCTGTTAACTTCTGACTTTTGTATACTTATGTGCTTGGTTAAGTTTTACAGATCTAAAGTACACAACTAGCTAAAAATTTTAACTAAATTTAAAGAGTATTTTTCTGCTAAAACCATTATTTTATTGAAGCATACTTAGGGCTGTCGAGATTGCTCCACAGGTAAAAGCACTTTTTACCACACCTGATGGCCTAAGTTCAGCTGTGTTACTGGAGAGAAATGAGTCCTGGAAGGTCTCTGACCACCTCTGCATATATGCAGTGGCACATACACACATATCCATGATAAATAAGTAAGTATAACCCACACTCTGAAAATTGACTCCTTGTCATCCTTAGTAGATGTGAATATGTTGATAATCTTGATTTTTATTTCATTCTCTGCCTTTCCTAAGTTCCGAGTCCTGGGTTTGGGCTCTGCTGTGTTTCTCTGAACCAAGTCCCCTCACCTCACCTCATCTTCCTCCTCTGTAATTAACATAGAGGAAGGCCCTTTAAGCCCTGACAACCAAGGAGTGAGTCAGTTAATTAAGTAGCTAGCCTATAGTTTAATAAGCATGTCACTTGGAACCTTAACCTTCCTCTTAATTCTGTGTTGGCTATCCTATGTTTATCTAACCTTTACAGCAACCCAATGCAATTAGCATTGAATAACACCATTTGTAGATAAGGAACTAAAGCTGACAATGACCACTTGTGTGACTTGGCTAAGGTGGTAGAACTGACCAGCTGACCAAAGCTGGACCAATGCCTCTCTCTGAGCCCTAACCTGTCGTACTGACTTTGAGCGGATGAAAACTCTGGGAAGCTGCTGTTTCTTTCCTCTGGCTCTGCAGCCTGGCAGTCCTGCCAAGAGCTGCCCTGGCCTCCAGTGTGCCTTAGCAGTGGTTTCCCTGGGAGCATGAACTGTGTGTGCTCTTGAGACTATGGGTCAGTCATCACCTCAGCTCCCTGAGTCCCCTGAAGCCATCCTTGGCTCCATTTGGCTTCCGTTTAATATTTGCTCCTTAATATTAAAGTCCAGTGACCTCTCCTGCTCAGGCCAATGCATCCTTCTCTTAAACTAGTTTCAGGAGGCGACTGCCTTCTTCAGCTCAACTCTTGCCCCCCCCCAGGAAAGGATAGCTGGAGTATCTGGCTAGACTATCTTCCTGGAGCACCCTCCATCTTGTTCCTCTCAGCTAGCAGCTAACCTTAAGTGACTGCATCTCCACCCACCTTCTGGCCTACAGTCTGCTTTCTCTAATCTCCTCCCAATCCAGGCGTGGAAGCTGGAGGAAGTCTCTAAAGCAAACAGGAAGCACCAGAGACACCCCCCCCCCCCCCAGCTGGAACTGCTGGACCTTTGTGAAGCCAGTGTGTGGATTAGAGAAGAGAAGCGTGATCGTGATCGTGTCTCCCGGGGACTGGGGAGGGACAACATTGCCACAGCACTTGATGTCTTGAAGGCTTCAGTTTAGTAAAGAAAGGCCCCTGTCCAAGCTCACTGGCCTGCCCGCTAGCTTTCCCTTATCGGCTGTAGCTCTTGTGGTTAGTCAGCTAAATCTATTTGTTTATTTGAGACAAGGTCTCACTGTGTAGCCCTGACCTCATAGAGCTCCTCCTGCCTCTGCCTCCCAGTTCTGGGATGAACGGTGAGCTCCTCTGTGCCCAGCTTTTATTTTAAAGCCTGCAGCTCTGAACTTCACTTCTAGACATTCTGGTGTCATTGGCCTAATGTGGGTTCTGATGAGATAAGTGACCACAGACCTGCGGCATCCAGAGTCCATAAGGCAGCTCAGGGAAGAGCAGTGCTCGGCTCTTCCTGGTTCTTGTCCTTTCTTAGTCTGTGCAGAGCTGGAGTGTTCAGGGCCTTGCTCCCTCTGCCCATTTGTATGCACTGCAGCAAAACACATACTAAACAGAGTGTCCTCCAGTCCTTCACATGCTCCCCTTTCCCATGGAAGGCATGAAATTGGAGCTGGTGGCCATCTTGGTGGTCTGTAGATGAACCAGGATTCTTATTTAGAAGTTTGGGAAGTGGGTCTTAAGAGCCCTTTCCCATAGGCCTGAAACTCCACCATTGCCAAACACTGGAGTGGGAACACAAATCCTTCCACCCCAGATCTTAGGATAGCCAAAAGGGCACACCCTAGGGACTTGTCACACCCTAGGGGCTTGTATCCCAAGGCCAAGGTGGAAGGATATGTGTCTCCACTACTAAACACTCAGGGAAAAAGATTGTTGACTCATCTGGTCTCTTACAAGCAATTTAGATGGTGATTGGCTCTTAAGCAGGATTTGAATTTTGACTCCAAGAATGATTTAGTCTATCACTTGATCTAAAATACAGAATATCTTTGCAGCTAGTTCAGGAGAAAAGATTCCTTAGACATATACACATGACATACACACCTCACAGGCACGTTTGCATAGCAGGACAGCTCAGTCCATGAATTGGAATTCATTCACTATTACCACCTGCTAGGGGTATATCTTGTAGTTTTGCGGTCTTGAAAGAGGAGGTGTAAGCCTTCCTGGGAAGGAATCTGGGTGTGGCCTTTACCTGTCTCAGGCATGCTCTTATCTCTGCGTTTCTTCGGGACAAAAATTGTCTTGCTTTATTGGCTAAAAAGTCAGACACTTGCTCATGTGATCCCTTCTTGGGGCCAGGAAAACCACAAGGCAACAGACCATAAAAAGTGCTGTGAGCACCTGCTCAGGTGTTTCTGGAGGCAGGACTAGTGATCAGGAAGGACATGTCCACAGCCAGTTTAGGCCAGCTGGGTAGAACTTGTTTCAGTGATTAGGAAAGCCAGGGTCTGCTTGCATCACACTCTGGGGACCTCTGATGTTAACAGTGATGTGCCCCGTCACTAACAGTCCTGGTTTGCCTTATCCCAGGTGGCTTATGGGAGGAAAGCGGCACACGCGTGGTATCTCGATCTGGTGTCTGCTCATTTGCTCCTTGCTAGCTGCTGGCACCCTGGTTGCGCTTCAGTGGCACCTGCAGACAGTCTACTAGCTCTCTTCTGAGCCTGGGAGAGCTCTCGGGCCAGCCACACCGATGGCTTCTAACACACAGGCAAGGTTGGGAATTGCTGGATGAGAACTGGTTCTCTCCCTTTCTGGCTTTAAAACTATATATATCACATTCTGTCTGGGCAGGTTTGCAAAGCTGTGGCTTTGGTACGAACTAGACTTGGTTACCTCTGTTTTTCTCAGCTAGAAGATGAGATTGCTGCCCATGCTGGTAGCTCTCCAGAGCTGCTCTGGTTTTTACAGCCAGGGTCTTACCTGTCTGCTCCCCTTGGCCCACTCCCTCATTCTTCTCTGTATTCCAGCCAGATAGTTTGCCCCATGTCCTGTGCACTCAGGGTCATCATAGACTTGTAGTTGCATTGTGGTTTTCCCTCTGTCTGAAGCTTTGCTCCTATGGGGTGGCTCCTCCCACAGTTGGGTGTACTCAAGAA
Source organism: Sigmodon hispidus (assembly GCA_004025045.1). Lineage (NCBI taxonomy): Eukaryota > Metazoa > Chordata > Mammalia > Rodentia > Cricetidae > Sigmodon > Sigmodon hispidus. Next base: position 39,544 of record PVIH01004811.1, read on the forward strand.
TTACAGGATCACTTTTGCCAGAACCAGACCTTGCAGAGCCCGCAAAACTGCTGCAGCTACCCCAAAAGAACCCAACAAACAGTAGGTGTGGTCCTTAACATTCTTCCCTAGCAAGAGACTAGCCTAATAACAAATGAGCTTATATGTAGGAACCCAAGACGTATCCTGCCCCTGTCACTTGCATACTGGGTGGCTTTGAACAGCGCACTTAATACTGTCAAGTTGCCTGTAAAAATGGAAGGTTGTGTTAAAGCCCAAAAACCATAATAGTGCAATCAGTCTCTCCATGAATGCTAGTTGTCAGAATGATCTCCTGAGATAAGCACTCTGAGTTTCTAGAACACACATGAGCATTGTGAGGAAATCCTGATGAAACTGCTCAGGCCTTCCTCCTTGTCCAAGGTGAATGAGAACTCACCCTTACCTATGGCATCTTTAAAGGACATTTCTGGTTAGTAATCAGCTTGAAGACTGCCCCTCCTACTTCCTTCCTCGTACTCTAGGGAAGAGGTGGCCCCCATTTCAAAGCTTTTTTCCTTTAGTGCTGCCCAGAAAGGAAACTGTTGTTCCTGGCTAGTGAATCATTCTTCCTGAAGCTCACTTTTTAAATGAGTTGCTGGGAGATCCTGGATGTGGAAAAGGATTTGAAGCTGAACAAAGCAGGCCCTTTGCTGTCTGTCAGTTTCTTGCAGGGGCACAGAGCTTCCCACAGGCACTCTGTCCCACTCCTGTCTCTTGACTGTAGGGATGCACTGTCCTGCTCAGGGCAGGGCCGCTCTCTTTCTGTGTGTGCTCTGTCTTCTGGAAGCTTCCAAAAAGCTTGAGCCTCTAAAGCTGAGTGGTAAAATCCAGGCTGGAACACCAGCTGCGAGGGGTGCAGGTCCCAGTGTCTCATGTTTGCCTCCACCCCTGCCCTCCCCCTGAAGCTTTCTTTGTGTCAGCCCCTGCCTCTGCCAGTGGAGAATGGAAGCGAGGTCTCTATTTAAAAGGGAGAGTTGGCAGCCGAGACTGGGAGCAGAGCTCTGGCTTCAGAGCATGTTTGTTTTCCTGTGTGCTTTGTTTTTTAATGTGTATGAGACTTCTGGCCCATCCAAAATGAGAAGACTGGAGAAAGAGGCTAGAGGGAGAGGGGAAGGGGGGAGGCAGAGAGAAAGAGAGAGAGAACAAGCACATTGCTTTGATTCTGGTACATACAGTCCAGCCTCAGACTGAGAAAGTCAGTTCTTCTTGGTGGTATAAGCCTAGTTATTTTGATAACAATTCGCTGGGGCCTTGGTCACTGTGTGCCCATAAGCATCTTATCTAAGGAGTTCGCTGCCAGGACTCACTGTGCCTTAACCCACCTCCCCACACACTCTGCTTCTGCCCAAAGCAGCCTGTGATCCTAGCACAAGACTACAAGCTTATTGTTTGTTGACCTAAATCCCAGTGTCTTTCTAGGCCCTTTTTGGGGGGTGGGGGTGGAGTCCAAAGAACCTGTTGGCTCGTGCTGGCACCCGTCTGTTCCTCTTCAAGATTCTGTAAGTGAATGTGTATGTATGCGAGTGAGAAAAGTCCAAGTGTTGCTCAGGACCCATGAGCCTACAGTTGCGAAGTCACTTGGCTCTGTACCTCTCTGCCCGTTGTAAATCCAGGTGATGTGTATAGTTCAGTCTAGTGAAGACTTTAGCCCAACCCTTGTGAGGAGGGCTGGGGGTTCAGGGGGTCATCCAGGTCATCAGGGAGGGCACCTATGACAGTCTCATTTTAACCCTTACTTCTTATTTCTTCTCTGCAGTTGGAGGCCTCCCTCCCCATTAAGTGCCTCTTTGCATAGCACCGTCCCCACCCCCACGCTCACTGGTACTGCTACCAAGCATCAGGCCATGGCGGGTCGGGGAGGTGCAGCACGACCCAATGGACCAGCTGCTGGCAACAAGATCTGTCAGTTTAAGCTGGTCCTCTTGGGGGAGTCTGCAGTGGGCAAATCCAGCCTCGTCCTCCGCTTTGTCAAGGGACAATTCCACGAATACCAGGAGAGCACAATTGGAGGTGAGTGAGCACAGGGAGTTGCGGGGGGTGGGTGGGTGGGGTGCCTTGAGGAGAAGGAAAGCTGTCTGCAGAGACTAGCCCGGGTGTGACCACCCCTTCCATTGACCTGGCATCAGGAGGATCTCTCAGAGGGTCCTTTCTGTTCTGCAGGGCAGTATGCATGTCCTACCCTCTCCTGACCTTTACCCTTTCCTGAGTTTGGAATGTGTTACTGATTCCCCATTGGTCAGCATTTAGGTAAATAAGGGTCTGGACCCAGCCTCTCGCATTCGTAGTCAGTGTGAGCCTCTAGAGTCCAGGGCCACCCTGGACTGGAGTCATCACCCTTCTCTGCTCTCTTGGTTGGTAGGAGGTTTCCAGGCAGCTGTAAACAGAATGGGCTGTGTCAGCAGTCTCTGCTCTGCCTCCTCAGCACTGTTAGGAGCTGTGGAGGGGGAAGTGAGCTCCTCACAGAACTGTCACAATCCTCTGTGGGTCCAGAGTGGACAGAGCCCTACCTATCTGTCCCAGCTCCAGGATGCTCCTTCAAAACAGCTTTGCTCCAGTGTGCTATGTTCCTATCCCAAGTAGAGTCTGTATTCAAACCACAGGCTAGCCACACAGGAATGATACGGGGTCACTAAGAGATGGTGGCTAGCTGGAGTGCCTGGAGATTACAAGGGTGGTTGGAAAGCCAGTCACCCAGCCGCAGCCTGGCAGTGTGACAGTGTATATTTCCCAGTGAGAATGCCTCCCCCAAACTGAAGGTCATAGTCACCCTTGAGCTGAAGTGGGTCTGTGAAGGGCAGCAGAAGGAAAACCAAGGGGTGGGGTTTTACCTTTCGGGAGTTGACCTCAGGCTTTCCTTGGGCTCCCTTATGTGGCCCTTGCTGTGCTTTGCAGGGTGACTCTCAAATGGCTCTGTACGGGCCCTTTCCAGACAACACACAGGAGCACAGCCTCACCTACCTGTGCAGACAGGCTTCTACATGCCAGAGCCAGCAATAGCTGGGAGGTAGATCCCAGCTCCTCCTTGCCTAATGATGTCACCTTTTTCTTACAGCGGCATTCCTTACACAGACTGTCTGCTTAGATGATACAACAGTCAAATTTGAGATCTGGGACACAGCTGGACAGGAGCGCTATCACAGCCTGGCCCCCATGTACTATCGGGGAGCCCAAGCAGCCATCGTGGTCTATGACATCACCAACACAGTAAAGATTTTCCTTCCTTTGCTCCTTGCCCTTCATTTCTGTAAAGCCCCAAAAGTTGAGTTATAAAATCCACATTTCAGCCTTCTGTCCCTGGCTGGGGTATAGGCAGATTTCCTGTTCATCGGGATGCTCTCATGAGAAAATTTAGGGGTGACATATCAGATGCCTTTGGCTCTGCCAATTTTTGTTTGCTGGTGTGTGGCCCAGAGTAGAATGTCTCCTCTGTCCCTTTAACACTCTGATCCTGTCTCCTCAGGATACATTTGCACGGGCTAAGAACTGGGTGAAAGAGTTACAGAGGCAGGCCAGCCCCAACATCGTTATTGCACTCGCGGGTAACAAGGCAGACCTGGCCAGCAAGAGAGCCGTGGAGTTTCAGGTGAGGGGATGACAGGTCTTGGGAGGGTGACTGGGCTCCTTGAGAGAGGTCTTTCCAGGCCACTGGGGTCCTATAAGGTGGTAGGCCGTGACAGCTTTCTCCTGCCCTCTAATGACTTAAGTACGGGCCACAAAAGGACTGTCTTTACCGTGCTCATTTATGGGTGGAGTGTGGTGGGGAGGTGATGCCCCTGCATAGTTTGCCTTATAAACCGAATGGACTGAAATAGAAGTACTTTTTTTTTTTTTAACTTTATTTTATGTGCATTAGGTGAGGGTGTCAGATCCCCTGGAACTGGAGTAACAGCCAGTGTTCAACTACTGAGCCATCTCTCCAGGCCCAGAAATACTTTTTTTTAGACAATTTATGCCTGTAGTAAAAATTTTTGTGTTTTTTTTTTTTTTTTTTTTTTCTCTCGAGACAAGGTTTCTCTATGTAGCAATCCCGGCTGTCTTGGAAATCACTCTGTAGACAAGGCTGGGCTGTAACTCACAGAGGTCAGTCTGCCTCTGCCTCCCAAGTGCTGGGATCAAAGGCGTGTGCCACCAGCACCGCCCAGGAGCGCATAGTAACATTTAAATAATCCATGAAGGTGTAGAGAATAAGTTTATTTTCTTTAATTCTAGAAACTCAGCATCTTCCCCGGAATTTCCAGTTTTTTGTCTTACCAAAAACATACACATTTATGAATCCTTTTTTGTACATAGATGAATGGGACTATGCTGTGCACTGTATATGTAGTGTATGTTACAGTATCCTGTGTTTTTGTGGGGGGGAGAGAGGGAGGGAAGGAAAAGTATTTCATGCAGCTTAGACACTGGCCTTGAACTCCTGAACCACCTCCCAGGCGCTGAGATGACAACTGAGCCAGCACACCCTGCTGTGCAGTCCGTAAACAGTCAGGACTAAAAACAGTGCTGCAGGCAGCACCCATGTGCTCGCATGCTTTTGTTCAGATGTGCAAGTGTACATGCAGGATCTTTCTAGAAAAATGTCTTGCCTAGTGATTCTAAAGAGCAAACAAGCAGAGTGGACCTAGGGAAGTTGAACAAGAATCTGTCAGTATTTGTGAATTGGGGGGTTTGTCGTGTGAGTGGAGGCTGGGTGAACCCAGAACAGGGAAGGGAGGGAGCCTTAAGCCTGAAACCCCTGCACTTGCCCAGTCTCTGTTTTGTAAAGGCTAAGACTAGGGAAGATTTTATCCTGGGCCCTAGCCCCTCCCATCTGCCAGCATTCACCTCCTACCCTCTTCCTCAATCTTCTGAATCAGGAAGCACAAGCCTATGCAGATGACAACAGTTTGCTGTTCATGGAGACGTCTGCGAAGACTGCAATGAACGTGAATGAGATTTTCATGGCAATAGGTAAGTTGTCTTTCCCTGTCCTTCCCCCAAGCGGACCCGTGTTCTGGTCTCTGGGTTGTGTGGGTACCTTCAGTAACAGAATTGTCACCTCTTTTTTTTTTTTTTTTAATGTATACAGTACACAGAAGAGGGCACCAGATCTCATTATAGATGGCTGTGAGCCACCATGTGGTTGCTGGTAATCAAACTCAGGTCTCCTGGAAGAACAGTCAGTGCTCTAAACCTCTGAGCCATCTCTCCAGGCCCAAATTTTCACCATTTTTAAACTGTCTTACAAAACTAAAGTCTAGCTGACTCCAGGCGCTGTCCTTCCTCTGTGCTCTATTCTGGCCCCCATCAGCCGTCAGTTGCCATCTCTTTCCCCATAGGATGGTAGCTCATCTGCCTCGGTACAAGTCCAGGCGGTGCCCCTAGTCATTGGTTTGGGCAGATCTTAACTGCTCCTCCAGAGACACACAGTGCACCTGGCACACAAGCCCTCCAGTATTCTGGTTGTCACTAGTTAGGGGAGAATGTTGGGGTGACCTCACAGGTGCATTTGCCCTTTTCTCCCGAACAGCTAAGAAGCTTCCCAAGAACGAGCCCCAGAATGTAGCTGGTGCTCCAGGCCGGAACAGAGGTGTGGATCTGCAGGAGAGCAGCCCAGCCAGCCGGAGCCAGTGCTGCAGCAACTGAGCCCCCCTTGCCTGCCACTGCCCCCACTGCTCCACCAGGAAGACCCGACTGGAATCCACTCTAACCAATCGCACTTAACGCCTCGGGCCACCACCGGGGGCAGGGGGGGGTCCATCATGAATTCTCCACATAACTTTGATCCTAGGCCGGAGGGAGTTATTCCACCTGCACCTTTCTGTACAAATACTAATTCAATTTTAAGTCTTAAGTCACTTTTTTAATATATATGATCTGCTCTTCCCGGTCCCTTTCTGCTGCTCTCCCCTTGCCCTCTGCTGGTAGTCGCCACACTCCTGTGCCCCTGGTCTGCAGGGGTTAGGGGGTGGAGCAGTTACCCTTCCTTTCCTTCCTGCTGGAAAGCAGACTCAGCAAGAGCACCCACACCTTCCCTTGCTGGGAGTAGTCTTGGTCCCAGGGCGGTGGGCAGGCCCTGGGCTGGGGAAAGGGACAGACAGCTCTTCCCTCAGCTGGCTGTCGTCAGGCTGCAGCCCCTCCCCATCTGACTCCCGGCTGGGGGAGAAACCGCAGCATTAATTAAGCATCATTTGTGACAGCCACATACCCATGGCCCAGGACCCCTCCACCCTCGGTCACCTTGACCTCTGGCTCTGAGCCCTGTTCTGACCAAATCACGATGATGAGTATTTGGGGGTGGGTGGGTAAGGGGGGGAGTGGGAGGGGACGGAACCAACTTTTTCTGTATTTTGTATGTTTTCTTCAACATGTAACCAATCAGTATCTTGTCAATATAGTCAGCCGATCGATCGACCTCACACTTGTCTTCCTCGTCTTTCTCTGGCACAGTTTATCAGGCCATACATATCCTCTCTATTTTAACAGAAATTAATATGAGGCACCCAGTCTGATTAAATGGCTCCGCCCCCTGCGTGTGAGAGGATGCTGGTGGTCATGGTAACCAAAAGAAAGAGGCCCTGCTGTTGGCAGCTCTGGTGGTATAGGAGGAGAGGACTGACCTGGGGCTGACCCCTGACTCCCTCTGCTTACATTAAAGGATGTGCAACCTATATTTGAAGATTGTTGGTGTCTGTAGTGACCTCCGAGGGTTTCTTGTTTTGGTTTGGTTTTGGTAGGACTGCATTAGGACTCTGAGACCCATCTTTTTGTCCTCTCCCTTAACACTGAGGACTGATCATGAGGCCAGTGCTGCAGCCCATCACCTCTATCCTTCCCAGCACCCCCATGCCAGGTTCAGCACTGTCTGTCCTGATTCAGGACCATCCATTGATTCTGAACATTGGTTGGCTTAGGTCTTCTCAGCCCTCTGCTGCTCCCTGCTGGAGCTGTTGGCTATTAGCTCAATCCACACTTCTCTCCAGTTTTTATCAGGACCAGATACCTCCCCTGGCCACCTTTGCCCCGCAGTTCAAACTCTCCATCCCCAGGAAAAAAATGCTGAAGGACTCCAAGGCTGATGCACACTTCAGTTGTTTAATGGGTCAGGATCATTTGGAGCCATTAGATCCCAGGTTCCCTAACGGGGAGCAGGGAGCCGGAGCCGGCTTGATTGGGCCTCAGGGGGAGGTAGTGATCTGTTTTGTGCCAGGACCCACAGGTGGCCAGAAGGTGTCAGGCTGCAGGTTATGGCTGCAGGATCTAAGTTCGGTGGGAGTTGTATTTCCCGGTGCAAGGTCTGCTGTATGCGAAAACTGCCCCTGACTGGGTCACTCGACTCCTGTTGCCGCTCACCGGTCACCGTCAGGTTCTGACCTTTCACCTGCACCAGCAGGTCTTCGGGAGCGAAACCACAGGCATCCATCTTCACCTGGAAACTTGCATCCACACGGCCATTGCCCTGTGCCACAGCCAGATTATTCCTGAGCGGCCGCACAGGTTGTGTGGCCACTTGATTTTGTTCAGCCAAGGCCACATTGGGACATCGGGACGCCACCCTGGTCTCCGGTTCTTGATGTGAGACGGATAAACTGTGTCCTACCCGCCGCATCCGAGAAAGCAACTGCTCTAAAGGGCACGCGGGCTCTCCCCCACCCCCATCCTCTGGGCGGATGCCTAGAGGAAGGACCCGCCCACTTTGCTTTCAGAGGGGCAAACGCTGGCCAAGATCAAGTCAGCTTTGTCCATCTTCCTTGCAAGCTGCAGGTTTAGTGACCTAGTCTCCCACTGCTGCCTTTATCGTTCGATAATGACCCAGTTTGTTTCTTGCCAGACAGAATTTCAAAGTTGAAACCCACAGCTTGTTGGGACCATGCTCCTCCATGAGCCCTTCTCGATCTACATCAGAGGGCAGGAGACTAAAGGAATTGATTTCCTGAATATGCGGGATTTCACCTCCTCCATCCCAGGTGGGACTGAGCAGCAAGGTTGAAGAGGTCTGTCCTGCCCTTGCCCTTTTAAAATTCAGGCCGGGGGGGGGGGGGGCTGGAGAGATGGCTCAGCGGTTAAGAGCACCGTCTGCTCTTCCAGAGGACCCGGGTTCGATTCCCAGCACCCACATGGCAGCTAACAACTGTCCGTAATTCCAGGCAAACACCAAGGCAAATAAAAAAAAAAAAGAATCAGGCCTGGGGCGAGGAAGATTGTTCCTTGGACTGACCCAGAAAAGGAAGAGGGGTAGGGGTGCTTCCAGGTCGTCCTGGAAGAACGGCCTCTCCTTGACCTTTCGCGGTCCTGAACTAACTTGTGGAAATGAAAATGGCTATTTCTATGGCTTTTTGTCCACAGCCCGCACCCCACACGGGAGGAAGGGAATGGCCGGGGATCTTTGCTCAGCTGTAAAGCTGGTCAAGCCATATTTGCCTATTCATAGAACAAAAACGCGGACTTCTGTCCGACACTGTCTCTCTGCTTTTTTTCACTTGTTTACACACGAGCTCAAGATTTCAGTCTCTCACACACACCCTTGCTGTAGGGGGTTGAGTTTCATTCTCTACCTCAGCAGCATGGCCTACAACTATGTCTCTGTTCTTTTGAAAATAAACTGTGTTTAACAGCAACCTAAGTACAGAAAAAAACGAGTATCAAAGTTAATACATCTGGGTCAACACCACACAGCACAAAATGTAGAATTAATGCTAGCCACATTTCCATCTCTATTGTATCTGCAATTCTGAATCAGCAGCCACATGGGATAGGCTTTGGCAGTGTGGGAGCCAGCCCCAGGTCCTGGCCTGTTCTACCTATGGATTTTAGAAGGGCAGAGCCCACACATCGTCCAGACTGCCAGTGTTCCTGCGTTCTCAGCAATTCTCACTATCCTGGGCAGCTTTAAAAAGATCAGAATAAAGTAGCGGTCAACCTAGTGTGCTGTAACCAACAAACAGGATAGAAAAGTCTGGAAGGCTAAGGCATGTGGAGAGGCAAGGAAAGACTACGACTCCCATAGTGCGCCGGGGCAGCGACGCCTGCGCACTATGCGCCGGTTGCCCATGCGGCCCTAGGGCTGGGAGCGCGGCGCCGCTCCGCTGCGGGGGAGGCCATGGCGGAACCTTCCCAGGCCCCAAACCCGGCCCCAGCCGCGCAGCCCCGGCCCCTTCAGTCCCCGACCCCTGCCCCAACTCCGACTCCTGCGCCCAGTCCGGCTTCAGCCCCCACTCCGGCTCCTACTCCGGCACAAGCCCCTGCCCCAGCTGCAGCCCCAGCCGGGAGCACAGGGACTGGGGGGGCCGGGGTAGGAAGTGGGGGACCAGGGAGTGGGGGGGATCCGGCTCGACCTGGCCTGAGTCAGCAGCAGCGCGCTAGCCAGAGGAAGGCGCAAGTCCGGGGGCTGCCGCGTGCCAAGAAGCTTGAGAAACTAGGGGTCTTCTCAGCTTGCAAGGTGGGGGCGGGGCCTAGGGTGAAAGGGGCGGGGCTTGGGGGCATCCAAGGGCTCCGGTGGAAATGGGGGCGAAGCTCTAGCTACTGAGCTGCTCTGGCGCTTGGAGTACATCATCAGTTGACTGATCCTTCCGCCTCCAGGCCAATGAAACCTGCAAGTGTAATGGCTGGAAAAACCCCAAACCCCCCACCGCACCTCGCATGGACCTTCAGCAGCCAGCTGCCAACCTGAGCGAGCTATGCCGTAGCTGTGAGCACCCCTTGGGTAAGGCAGGCCGCGTCTTTGGAGCTGGGGCGGAGGGCAGGTGCTAGGTTCTGTTTGGACTGGGTGACATAAGTACCATAAAGCCTCTTAGGCAAACCAAAGAGACTTCCTAAGGAAAGATTGGGCTGGGAATGTATGTGTATATCCCAAGGAAGGAAAAAAGTCTGCCTCCCAGGGCTACTAAGGGCTGATGTGAGAACTGAGAACATTGGTTCTCCAAGGATTGGAGGATCAAAGGTGTGTCTCAAGAGGGGGTGCAGGAATCAATCTATCTGTTCCTCTCAACCCTAACGTAACCATCTTGCAGCCGACCATGTGTCCCACTTGGAGAATGTGTCAGAGGATGAGATTAACCGACTCTTGGGCATGGTGGTGGATGTAGAAAATCTGTTCATGTCTGTTCACAAGGAAGAGGACACAGACACCAAACAGGTCTATTTCTACCTCTTCAAGGTGAGCTTTCATGGAATGAAAGCATAAAGATGGTGAGGTGTTTGTGTATGTTGGGGATCTTGTTCCCTGAGCCGCCCGTTTCTTCCTATTTCTCTTCCTTACAGCTCTTGCGGAAGTGCATCCTGCAGATGACTCGACCAGTGGTAGAGGGATCTCTAGGCAGTCCCCCATTTGAGAAGCCCAACATTGAACAGGTAGGGCGGGTTTTAAGAGCAGAGCTAAGGGACTGTAGAGGGGAGAGGTTCAAAGAAGGGACATGGTATTTGCTGACTTCAGGGTAGGCGTGGCAGTTGGAAGGTCAGGATTTCTCAGAGTGAGGGGAAAGAAAGCCTTGGCTCATGTTTGTGATGCCTCTGCTGGCCGGTGATGCCACTTTTGCTTTTGTCCCCTCCCCCCTTCCCAGGGTGTACTGAACTTTGTACAGTACAAATTTAGCCACCTGGCCCCCCGAGAGCGGCAGACAATGTTTGAGCTCTCTAAGATGTTTTTGCTCTGCCTTAACTACTGGAAGCTGGAGACACCTGCTCAGTTCCGGCAGCGGTCTCAGTCTGAGGATGTGGCTACCTACAAGGTCAATTATACCAGGTGAGTCCAGGCAAGGCCTTACAGGGAAGGCTTGGACGGTCTGTGGGCGGTCTCCACCCTTACCTACCTCTCCACCTTCTCCAGATGGCTCTGTTATTGCCACGTGCCCCAGAGCTGCGACAGCCTCCCCCGATACGAGACCACCCACGTCTTTGGCCGAAGCCTTCTTCGCTCCATTTTTACCGTCACCCGACGGCAGCTACTGGAAAAATTCCGAGTGGAGAAGGACAAGCTGGTGCCTGAGAAGAGGACCCTCATCCTCACCCACTTCCCCAAGTAAGACTCGGTCTGGCCTGTTGGGATTTTGCCCCAAATTCATGTCCTTGCTATTATCCCCTTTTTTCCAGGAAGGCTTCCTGGATTGGTCCCTCCTCTCCCTCCATGGGCCTTCTGGGATCTGGGTGTCTACCTGGCAGATTTGCCCATGGCCCAGAAGCTACTTGCTAGTATGTGCTAGTCTGGGGACGGCAGGTACATGGGCCGAGCTAACCTACCCCCTCCCAAGCCCCTGGTAGAGCGGTACTAATGGTTTCCTGTGGGCACCTGGCTGCAGCCTCAGAACCCACCCCTCCCTCCTCAGCGCTCTGAGAAGTCAGAGTTTACGTTGGTGGTGAAATCGTTTCCCATCTCTCTTCTGTCGTTTCTGTACACATTTGCCTCTGTTGTGCCTTGTTTCCCCCGCTCCGAATCTGGGCCATGGCTCCATATTCCAGGGACAAGCATGTGAGCAAGAGGTAGCAAGATCAGGTGATTCTCACACCGATTTTGCTACAGAGGTGGAGTAAGGGAATTCAGGTGATCAGCACCTATGCCTCGCCACACAGCATGGATGGATGGCATCAGCTCAGATCTCTTCTCCTGTGCCGTACATCCTGACAAATGGGTTCTCTAGTCGCTATCCTGGTTATGTACCGTCTTGTCATTGTCCCTTAGAGGTCCTCGGCAGGCAGGGGGCTAAGACTCCCTCTACAGAGGCCTTCCCAGACTGCCGAGCTCTTCTGTCCCAGGCTCTCCCTCCTGAGAACAGGGGCTGGCCGGCCTCTCAGCCTCTGGGATCTGGCTAAGGCTGGAGTCGTGGCACAGTTGTTCTCTTCCCACAGGTTCCTTTCCATGCTTGAGGAAGAGATATATGGAGCAAACTCGCCCATCTGGGAGTCTGGCTTCACCATGCCGCCCTCAGAGGGGACCCAGCTGGTGCCCCGGCCAGGTATATTGCACAGTACCCTGCAGGGTCTCCTTGATCACCCTGGCTGCTTACTGCCCTTGGGATAGCAGAGTGGTGGTGCGTGGCAGCAGTGCCAAGATGCCTGGGGGCCCAGTCAGAAAGGGCCTGGATCCTTCTGAAGACCCCGCCACACCCTGTCCTTGATCTCTTTCTCCTACAGCAACAGTCAGTGCAGCGGTTGTTCCCAGCACCCCCATCTTCAGTCCTACGATGGGTGGCGGCAACAACAGCTCCCTGAGTCTGGATTCTACGGGGGCTGAGCCCATGCCAGGTGGGTACTTGACTCCAGACCTCTCACCCCCATTCACTTTGCTTCCACATTTCCTGCTGTCCCTGGGTAACCCTGTCCTTCTTCCCAGTAGGGGAGAAGAGGAAGCTTCCTGAGAACCTCACCCTGGAGGATGCCAAGCGACTCCGTGTGATGGGTGACATCCCCATGGAGCTGGTCAATGAGGTCATGCTGACCATCACTGACCCTGCTGCCATGCTGGGGCCTGAGGTAGGCAGCCCCGCCTGCTGACCTATTGGGGAAGAGACCCTCACCCACCTGAGGCCCTTGCTTATCACCCTCTTCTGCCTAGACGAGCCTGCTTTCAGCCAATGCAGCCCGAGATGAAACAGCTCGCCTGGAGGAGCGACGAGGCATCATTGAATTTCACGTCATTGGCAACTCTCTGACACCCAAGGCCAACCGGCGAGTGCTGCTCTGGCTTGTGGGGCTGCAGAATGTCTTCTCCCACCAGCTACCACGCATGCCCAAGGAGTATATCGCCCGCCTTGTCTTTGACCCGTGAGTCCCTTAAATTCCCCATCCCTCCATACTGGACACCCTCAAAACCCTAGGCTCAACTTTACGGGATTCTATTTCCTCTGTTCTTATCCCTGAGGACACTTCACTCTTTGAGGGGCCTGGGGAGCGTGGAAAGGGGCAGGTAAATCCCATGACATGCCCCTTCTCTTCTAGGAAGCATAAGACTCTGGCCTTGATCAAGGATGGGCGGGTTATCGGTGGGATTTGCTTCAGAATGTTCCCCACTCAGGGCTTCACGGAAATCGTCTTCTGTGCAGTCACCTCAAATGAGCAGGTCAAGGTGAGCACACTGGCCCTGACCACAACCCCAACGCACCACCTGCTTCTGAATTTGGACCAAGTGAGCCAGAACGGCAAAATGTCTGTACCCCAGCTCTTCCTGTGGAGACCAGAAGGTGGAAGCTCTGCCTTGATAACTTGATCTTTCAGGAAACAAATGTAGAAAAAAAGTGCCCAAAAGTGAGGCCTGATGGCTCATGCCTTTAAACCTACCACTAGAGAGGGAGGCAGGAGGATCTCTGTGAGTTTGAGGCCAGCCTGGTCTACAGAGCAAGTTTCAGGACAGCTAAGGACTACACAGAGAAACCCTGTCTCAAAAAAAGGTATCCAAATCAGCAATGATTTTATATATATATATATTTTCTGGTGTTGGGATAGAACACAGGGTTTTGTGTGTACACTAGGCAGACACTGTGCCACTGAGTTTATTTCAAGACAGAGTTTCTCTGTGTAGCCCTGGCTACCCTGGAACTCAACAACTTGCTCTGTATACCAGGCTGGCCTCGAACTCACAGAGATCCTCCTGCCTCTGCCTCCAGAGTGCTGGGATTAAAGGCATGGGCCACTGTCTAGAGTGTGTGTGTGTGTGTGTGTGTGTGTGTGTGTGTGTTAACAAGTAGTATTTTTAAGTGAACCTTTCAGGACATTTCAGAGAGGTTCTCATGTAACCCTTACGCACACTGCTACTCCAGGAGGACCCTAAACTTCTGCCCCTCTCCTCCTTGCCTCCAGGGTGCTGGATCACAGGTGCACACCACCATGCAGGGTTTTATCCAGTCCTGACCCCAGATCTTTGTGCATACTGAGCAAGCTCTCTACTAACTGAGCTACACTCTAGGACAGCAATACTTTTTTAAGTGATTTACATACCTCAGGGAGTTGATAACTGTTACTGAGAACTAATAGTCCCAGCTTCTACACTTTTTTCATCACAAACTATTTTGGGCTTCTCATGCTCCTGTTTTATGTACATGTCAGTGTGGTCCTGCCATATGAACAGGCCTCTGTGACCCACTCTGTTTTTCCCCTTGGTCCTAAAGCCCCAGACTGGGGCCAGCAGGCTGTGTTGGATTTGAACCCAGACCTGCTGCATCTGATCAAGTGACCTCTGACTGCTCTCTGTGTAGCTGGGTTTCAGGGGTTCTGTTTTGTTTTCTGTTGTTTTTTTCCTTATGAAATGGGGCTTTTAATACCTACTCAAGGGCTAACTGGCAAATGGGTCTGTGAAGAATCAAATGCTGCAGCTGACCCAGAGCAATCATCTAGAAATGCTTGCTTTTCCTCCATAAACTCTGGTCCCCCTGCTGGCCACCTGTCCTCCCTGCCTTGGCTTCCCCATCTCCTTCCCAGCCTGTTCTGTCTCCCCACACAGGGCTACGGCACACATCTGATGAACCACCTGAAGGAGTACCACATCAAACACAGCATCCTTTACTTCCTTACCTATGCTGATGAATATGCCATCGGCTACTTCAAAAAGCAGGTGAGCCTTGGTCTCTGCACACCTGCTGCCTGGGGCCCTGTGTGGGCGCACAGCTCTCAGTGGTTGAGTCCTGTCCCTTGTCTCACCTGTCACCAGTGAGGAAGGGCCTCCCAGTGAAGAACAGGACTAGGAAGTGAAGGGTCCTTTGGGGAGTTGGAGGGGGTTTTCCAAAGGCAGGTAGAGTTCTCATGCTGCCACAGACATGGTAGAGATGGGGGAGGAAATAGTCCATGCACTGGCTCTCAAGCGCTCCTGAAGAAGCAGCTGTGAACATTGGAGAGGCCTCGCTGATGGACTGGGATTTAATAAATTATCCACTCACCCAGGGCTTCTCCAAGGACATCAAGGTGCCCAAGAGCCGATACTTGGGCTACATCAAGGACTATGAAGGAGCAACGCTGATGGAGTGTGAGCTGAATCCCCGAATCCCCTACACAGAGCTGTCCCACATCATCAAGAAACAAAAAGAGGTGCATACATGTATCCATAAGGATTTTGTGAGTGTGCATTGGCCCCGAGTAAATGTGCAAAATCACGTACCGTGGCTATGTTTCTGTGGAAGAGACAGGCCAGGTTTTGGTTCTCGCCCTGCCGCTTGGGAAAAGTCAAAAGTAAATGTTACCATTTACCGACCATGGCCTTGGGGATGACTGGACTGAGATGGTCTCTCAGACCCTTGCTTCCTCAGATCATCAAGAAGTTGATCGAGCGCAAACAGGCACAGATCCGAAAGGTCTACCCTGGACTCAGCTGCTTCAAGGAAGGAGTGAGACAGATCCCTGTGGAGAGTGTCCCTGGCATTCGTGAGCAAGGGCCTTGGCTGAAAGGGCAGGAGGGCATTCCTGGGTATGGGCAAGCATTCTTAGGGATGTTTTTTCTCCTTTACAGGAGAGACAGGCTGGAAACCATTGGGGAAGGAGAAGGGGTAAGTATTTAGACAAGGGGAATAAGCATGGGAACGGGACTGGGGCAGAAGGACCCGGACTTCAGATGTGGCATCTCCTATTCCAGCAAGGAGCTGAAGGACCCTGACCAGCTGTACACGACCCTCAAAAACCTGCTGGCTCAGATCAAGGTGGGAGGCCAGCATCTCTTCTAGGGGTAATTGAAGTGGGTGGCAGTCTTGGGTTGGGCAAATTGCCATTTTGAACCTGTGCCCAGCTCAGCTCTTCTCTCCAGTCACACCCCAGTGCCTGGCCCTTTATGGAACCTGTGAAGAAATCAGAAGCCCCTGACTACTACGAGGTTATCCGCTTCCCCATTGGTGAGGCCCTTCCTACCTTTGCTTCCCCAGAATGTGCCCCCACATCTGTTCCTGCCTATGTTGAGTCAGGACCCACTGTGGTGGGCAACCCCAGCTACATCCTTTCACCTCTTAAAGGCATGTCCCTTCTCCCCTGTGATCCAGACCTGAAGACCATGACAGAGCGATTGCGCAGTCGCTACTATGTGACCCGGAAGCTCTTCGTAGCTGACCTGCAGCGGGTCATCGCCAACTGTCGGGAGTACAACCCCCCAGACAGTGAATATTGTCGCTGCGCCAGTGCCCTGGAGAAGTTCTTCTATTTCAAGCTCAAGGAAGGAGGCCTCATTGACAAGTAGTCCCTAGATGGGGTCTGCAGCGTCCACATCAGTCTCATCAGGCCCATTCGGGTGTTCCTGGCCCTCCTCTGCCTGAATCAGCAGGAGAAGCTCCAGCTGTGGGCCCCATCTTGCAGACTTTCCAGTCAGCAAACACTCCCAGTCCTGAAGCACTGTTCCTGCCCTCATTGCATCTGACCTTGGGGAGATGTCTGGTCTGGGACCAGCCCGTTGTAGAATGTCTGCTGGCCAGGGGATGGACTGCTCAGTCCTGGGCCTTACAGAGCTTTGCAGGCTGGCAGTTCTGACCTTGATCCAGGTGCCTGTTTCCCAGGGTCTGGGCTATTCACTGTAGCCTTGGGATGGAAACAGACCAGTCTGGAGGAGCCGTGAGGGGCTAGGGCTCGCCCTACACTGTTTTGTCCATCTGTACCCCTGGACTGGGGCACAAGGACCATTCATTCCTTGGCATTAATCCCTTGGAGGGAATAATAAAGCTTTTTTTTTTTTTTTTTTTCTTGTGTGATTGTTTTTGGGGGTGTAGCTTCAGACATAGTAGGTTGGCCTTCCTCCCTTCCTTCCTCTGGTGCCTGGAAGCCTAGCTTTAGGCTACACTGGGCTGCTGACCCCTGTAACCCATAGTGGAGTGTAATGGACCTGCTTGGCTGCCGTCCCTCACCTCTTCTCCAATGGCTTCCAACCTGTTTCACCTGCAAAGGGAGAGCAAGAGCTTTCTCTTTACACCTGCCCATTCCCTGACTCCGGGCTGGTCCTGGTCCAGGCCAGAAGCCCCGAGCCTTAACCCCGGGTGGACAGGGCTGTTACTCTGGCTGCGGGGGGGGGGGGGGGAAGGCTGAGGAAGTAGAAGACCCAGAGGAATGAAAGTAATTAAGTCCCGCCCCAATCCTAGTTTTTGCCGGCTAGGATGGGCTGGGCTCTCTGTCATCTGGCTCCTCCCCTTGTTTCGGTTTCGTTTCTGATCATTGAGCTGCCAGCCCGGGCTTTCCAGGACTTCAGAAAGCTCTGCAGAGTCTAGGCTGGGTCAGCTGCTCTCCCAACCCCATTTCAGTCCTGGCCGCAGCGGATTCCAGGTGGGTCTCTATGATACTCTTGCCACACCTCCATGAGCGGCTAGGAGTTCTCGGCCAAGGGCGGCTTCAGCAGCTGATTGGGCACCCTGGAGGCGGGGGAGGAGTTAGAAGGCAGGGGTTCTGATCCCTCTGCCATTCCAGAATGGAGCTGCGGCCCTACCAGTGGGAAGTGATTTTGCCTGCGCTGGAAGGCAAGAATATCATTATATGGTTGCCTACGGGCGCTGGGAAGACCCGGGCAGCTGCCTTTGTGGTCAAGAGGCATCTAGAGACTGTAGACAGAGGCAAAGTGGTGGTATTGGTCAACAGGGTGAGTGAGTGGGCTGTCCTTCCCGCTGCAGGGCTCGGCTCTTCCCGACCATTCTTGGTTTCTAATCACCGTGCTGCCAGGTCTCCTCACCTTAGTCCAGGGCCCAGCGATGTCCTGAAGGGTCACCCTACTCCTCCCAGCTTCCCCCGCCCCAACCTCCAACAACTGCCGTTTCCCACCCCCACCCCAATCCGGGTTCTCCCGCTTCGCTATTCACTCCCAGGTGCACCTGGTGAACCAGCATGCTGAGGAGTTCAGGCTCATGCTGGATAAACGCTGGACCATGGCTACTCTGAGTGGGGACATGGGACCACGAGCTGGTTTTGGCCTAATGGCCCGGAGCCATGACCTGCTCATCTGCACTGCAGAGCTGTTGCAGTTGGCACTGATGAACCCAGAAGAGGAGGAACACGTGGAACTCACGGGTAGGGGTTCTACGAACACCTGAGGCCCCATTGCCAAAGCTCCGTTATAAACCGTGCTTCTGGGCAAAGAAGCCCCTTTCCCAGCTGAGCCCATTTTCTAATCTGCTAATTGAAATCAGCCCTGCCTGCTCCTTGTCTAGGACCCAGCCCTAAGTTGGGAAGGGGGAAGGGGGTCTTCAGACAAGAGTGGGGACATCACAGAACCAAAAACTGTTGCAAGCGAGAGGTGCCGGGTGCAGCGTACAACTGTCCCTCATATGTTCCCAGAGTTCTCGCTGATCGTGGTGGACGAGTGTCACCACACCCACAAGGACACTGTCTACAACGTCATCCTGAGCCGGTATCTACAGCATAAGCAGCAGAAGGCAAAGTGCCTTCCCCAGGTGCTGGGTCTTACGGCCTCCCCAGGCACTGGCGGGGCCACCAAGCTCCAAGGGGCCATTGACCACATCCTACAGGTCAGCTGATCCCTTGCTGCCCTCCCACCATGGACCCCCTTGTTTGTCTGCCTCTCCCCAGCCTTACCCTTCATACTGTGGTCTCTTCAATATTGTGCTTGTGGGAACCTTTGAACTTACTGGAATGCGCTTGCTCTTGAGACCCTCATCTGCTTCCTCCACACCATTCAGTGACCGGCTCTGTCATTGTCACAGTCTCCCTGGCTCCCCTCACTGCTCAGTGTTAGTATTTTCGAAGTTTGTTCATACCTAACCTGATGTGTTCCCTGCTATTTCTCAATGGTTTCTTCATATTCTTATCTAAGTTCCTGTCTCACACCAGTGCCTATTTGTAACTCAGGGTACACACTCAAACTTACCAAAGAAACAAATCCCAGCTTCCAATGGCCCTGCCTCAGGCTCTCCTGTTCTTAGCCAGGACCCCACCCCCACCTCAAAATCCTGCCTGACACCTTTCCAGTGATGCCTCTCTGTTGCCTCCAGCTCTGTGCCAACTTGGATACATGGCGTATCATGTCACCGAAGAATTGCCACTCCGAGCTGCTGGAGCACAACCCAAAGCCCTGCAAACAGTATGACCTCTGCCAAAGGCGCAAAGAGGTGTGTGTGTGTGTGTGTGTGTGTGTGTGTGTGTGTGTGTGTGTGTGCGCGCGCGCGCGCAGCCTCGAGTCTGGTGCAGAGTTAGAGAACCTGGGCTTGGGCTCTGACACCACCTCCCCTAGGTCTTGTCACTTGAAGTCTCTTGCCTATGCCTCTGTGACTCCACCTGTCCTTTCTATGCTTTGGGACATATGTAGCCCAAGTCCAGAGCCTACTGTTCAGACTGGTTCACTGTACTGCCAAGCCATGAAGCTGGGGTACTTGGTTTGAAGGCTGAACCAATTTTCTTCAGTAGTGACACTGGTGGATATCTGTAATGACAGGGCTGAGCCGGGACTCAATATCGCTGTGTCCAGGCAACAGAGCAAAGCCAAAGCTTCACACCCAGAAGGCCACCCTTTGATGATCTCACTCCCGAGGAAAATGCCCTGAGTCCTACGTGGTAGCTAAGCTTTCCATGTGTGTGGGAATCCCCTCATCCCCTCCCTCCTTCTTGCTCAGGACCCTTTTGGGGACTTGCTGAAAAAGCTTATGAACCAAATCCATGAGCAACTAGAGATGCCTGAACTGAACCAGCAGTTTGGAACCCAGACATATGAGCAGCAAGTGGTGGAGCTGAGCAAGGCTGGTGAGAGAAACAGCTTGGAAGGGTCTGCCCGGGGCGGACCCTTTGGGGGCGGAGCCTCTGCGCTCGAGGCGGAGCCTGTCTGGGTGGAACCTTTAGGAGAAGAACCTAGGAACACTCTCTGACCCTGCACGCTCTGCCTTCAGCGGCCCAGGCTGGGCTCCAACAACGGCGGGTGTATGCCTTGCACCTGCGGCGCTACAATGACGCTCTGTTGATCCACGACACTGTCCGTGCGCAGGACGCTCTTGAATCATTGCAAAATTTCTACCTCAGAGAGCATGCCAGGAAAATCCAGATGCTGAGTACTGAGCGCTGGCTGCTGGAGCTGTTTGATGGTGAGGCTAACGGGGACGGGGTTAGAAGAGCTTGAAAGCCCAAGGTCAGTGGAGGCTGAGACACTATTTTCCTAATCAAAACCCAAGGCTGCTGGTATGACACACTTGTTTCCTCAAGTGTGACAGTTTGCAACAGTAAAACTAATTCAGGTTATTAACAAAAATATTTTAATTTCTTGTTACATTTATTTATTTTGTGGGGAGAGGTAGGTGTACATACCCACTAATATACGATAATAAAAAATAAAATTGTAATAATAAGGGTTGAGGGGGCTGGAGAGATGGCTCAGCGGTTAAGAACACTGGCTGCTCTTCCAGAGGACGGGGGTTCAGTTCCCAGCATCCACATAGCAGCTCACAACTGTCTGTAGTTCCAATTCCCAGTTTTAGGCAAACACCAAGGCAAATAAATAAAATAGAGTGATAGAAGACACCTGACATGGGTGGATCTCTCTCTGTCTTACACACACACACACATACACACACTACAGAAAAATCTGGCTTGGAGCTATCCTAGTATCGGGAAAAGTCTGAAAAGCTCAAAGGCCAAACAGTGGTGACTCATACCTTAAACCCCAGCATTCAGAAGACAGAGGCAGGCGGGCAGTCCTCCAGGTTTAAGGGCAGCCTGGTCGGAAAAGCAAGTTCCAGGACGGCCAGGGCTACACAGGGGGGTTGGAGAGAAAAACAGAAGCTCAAGGGTGAGGCTGGGATGTAGCTTAATGGTTAGAGCATTTTCCCAGCATGCACAAAGGCCCAGTTTGGTTCCCCAAATGAAGTAAACCATGACTGTAATCCCAGTTTAGGAAGTGAAAGCAGGGACACAAGTTACCCTTGGCTGTATAATGAGTTTAAAGCCAGCCTGGATCACATGAGAACCTGTCTAAAAAAACTAAAACAGTTTCAAAATTCCTACCTAATAGTCAGACAATGGTGACTCATGCCTTTAATCCCAGCACTCAGGAGGTAGAAGCAGGTGGATCTCTGAGTTCCAGCAAGGCTAGCCTGGCCTACAGGTCACACACTAGGACAGCCAGGGCTACACAGAGAAACATTTTCTTAAAAAAACAAAACAAACAAACATAAATGATCCTAGTGGCAGGATCGAGGAGGGTTGCTGGTGGGGGGGGGGATGTGAGCAATGAATTCTATACTGAATGTTTTGTGTAAGGCTGGCCTCGAGAGTAAAGTGGAAAATACTTCCTAAGTGTGTTCTTGGAACAGCTCAGGGAACGAAGAGGAGCAGGTATCCTGTCCTCTCCTACAGCCCTGTCCTGTGAGCCCCTGTCCTGTGAGCCCCTGTCCTGTGAGCCCCTGTCCTGTGAGCCCCTGTCCTGTGAGCCCCTGTCCACACCCAGGCCTAAGCCCCCTGCCTCTGCCTGTATTTTGGTGTTCTCAGGCCATAAGAATGCTCTGGCCCAGTTGGCAGCTCTTGGGCCTGAGAATCCGAAGTTGGAGATGCTGGAAGGGATCCTGCTGAAACAATTTGGGAGTTCCAACCACCCTCGGGGCATCATCTTTACCCGAACCCGCCAGAGTGCTTGTTCCCTCCTGCTCTGGCTTGGGCAGCAGGCTGGCCTACAGAATGTGGGCATCAAGGCCCAAATGCTGATTGGAGCAGGGAACACCAGCCAGAGCACACACATGACTCAGGTGTCTGTTTTTGTCTGGACAGGTTTCACAGGGGAGAGGGGGAACTGAGTGATAGCTGGAAGGCTCTCCCGAGAGGGAGGGATTGAATCTTCCTAGGGCAGAAACCAGAGAGCTGGGATAAACACAGAGCACTTCACCCAACCTGAGAACCCCAGGGAACGGAGTAGCAGGGGCCAGGATGTGAAGAAATGAGAGCAAGTAATGTAGCTTCTCTGGGGTGGGAGGTCGGGAATGTGGGAGAACAGAGGCTAGGCAGGAACCTTTAGAAGTGGCTAGGAGGGCTGGAGAGACGGCTCAGCGGTTAAGAGTGCCGGCTGCTCTTCCAGAGGACCCGGGTTCAATTCCCAGCACCCACATGGCAGCTAACAACTGTCTGTAGTTCCAGTTCCAGGCAAACACCAAGGCTAATAAATAAATAAAGTTTTTTTTTTAAAAAAAAAAAAAAAAAAAAAAAAAGAAAGAAAGAAATGGCCAGGAAAAGGGCTATGGTTAGAGCTCAGTCGGTAGGGAGCTTTCCTACGGAACATAAACCAGGTATGCGGTACAGTTTAACCCCAGCACTTGGAAGATAGTCCGTAGAGGAAGTAGAATTAGAAGCTCAAGGTCATTCTTGGCTATAAATTCCAGGTCAGCCTGAGATGTGGGAGAATTTGTCTTGGGGGCAGGAATAGGGCAAGAGAGAGGAAGAGAAGATGGGTGTCCCTAGGGATTGGGGTCCCTAGGGAAGATGGGCAGGATTTTGGAGATAGCTGGCTACAGAGATGGGACTCTGATTTCTTCATATAAACCTTCTCCGCCTCCCGGTATCCTTCGACAGAAAGACCAGCAAGAAGTGATCCAGGAGTTCAGAAATGGTATCCTGAACCTTCTAGTGGCCACAAGTGTGGCAGAGGAGGGGCTGGATATCGCTCAGTGCAATGTGGTGGTGCGCTATGGGCTCTTGACCAATGAGATCTCCATGGTCCAGGTACTCTAAAGCTCTCCTCTCCACTACACCAGCCCTGGAAGGATCCTTAGGGAGCCCAGCCTCCTTCACTTTTGATGTTCTTTCCAGGCCCGGGGCCGAGCGCGAGCTAGTCAGAGTGTGTACTCCTTTGTGGCAGCAGAGGGCAGTCGAGAGCTGCGGCGGGAACTGACCAATGAGGCTCTGGAGGTGCTGATGGAGCAGGCAGTGACTGAAATACAGAAGATGGACCCCAAAGAGTACAAGGCCAAGGTCAGCAGGCAAAGTGCCGCCTGTGGGAGCCTGAGGCTCTGATTGCATCTACACATTCCTAGCGTCCCCTCCTGGATTATCCAGGGAACTTTTACACTATGCAGAGAAAGATCAAGGCCAATGGTAACATTACCAGAGACAGGGTAGTACCTGTCCTCCATATAGCCTTAGAAACAAGTCTTGTCCTAGGTTTGACCTTCTCCTTGGATTCCACAGCAAGTTTGAGGACAGCCTGAGATACATGAAAACCATCTTTTAAGGGGGTGGGGGATGTGGCAGACAATGGTGATGCAGGCCTTTAATCTGAGCACCAGGGAGGCAGGGGCAGGTGGATCTCTGTGAGTTACAAGCCATTCTGATCTATAAAATGAGCTCTAGGACAGCCAGGGATACAAAGAGAAACCTTGTCTCAAAACAACAATAAAAAGGGTGGGAGTTGAGGTAATCAAATACTTTGAGTATTTGTCAGAGCCCTTCTGGACATAGACAAAAGGGAAACAAAGACCCCGGCAGAAAATAAGATTGAAGCAGCGTCTGGGTTTCCTTTCCACTCCTGCCAACGCAGCATAATGATGTCCCATGACAGAGTAAAATAAATAAAGCTTTGCATAACACTTTCCAAGGGGAGAACATAGATTCAGCACAAAGTCTGTCGCCTGTCCCCTGTCCACAAATTTTTGTTCACAAAGCTTCAGAATTCATGGGAATGAGAAGGTGGCTCCATCAGTAGGGTGCCACACAAGAACAAAGGGACAGACAGCTAAGCATCCTGTGATCTCAGCTCTGGAATGACTGAGACAGGGTGCCAGCTTAGCCGGTCCTGGAGCTCCAAGTCCGGTAAGAGACCTTGTCTCAAAACAGAAAAACAAGTCCCTTCTGGGTCTGGGTACAAATGACAAATGATCTGGGGTTTGGGGATCCCTGGGAGCTTTCCTTGAGGTTGGGTCTCTTGGTGTCCATATCCCTGTTATATTCTTTCCCCCTGCCGTCCCTGCCCCAGATCCAGGAGCTGCAGCTAGCTGCTCTAGTTAAGCGAGCAGCCCGTACAGCCCAGCGGGAGAGTCAGCAGAAGCAGTTCTCAGCAGAAGACGTGCAACTCCTCTGCATCAACTGCATGATGGCTGTGGGCTATGGGAGTGATCTTCGGAAGGTGGAGGGCACCCACCACGTCAATGTGAACCCCAACTTCTCGTGAGAGCCATGGGAGGGCTGGCAGGATGAGGAAGGAAGGACTTTTGTAGGGTGTAGGAGGCTAAAGAGCATTTTAGCAAGCAGGTTTTATCCACAACCACATCCCACATGAGGCAGCTGAGGTGTGGTGTCTTGCTTAAGCTCCCATAGCCATGAGGTGATTGAAAGAACTGGAATTTAGGATACAAAGAATTTAGCTACAAACCGTTTGGTTCTACCCATTTTCGGAACATCCAAGACCAGTCCAACTGTCAAATGAGATGGCCTATCTCTACTACTCAGGAGTCTGAGGCAGGAGAATTACTTGAGCATTGGAGTTCAGAGTCAGCCCAAGCAATAGCAAGGTCTCTATCTCAAAAGAAAAAAAAATGAAGTAGCTGGGTGGTATAGTGTACGCTGGTTATACAAGCTTGTAGTTTCAGTAGCTGAGAAATAGTTTGAGGTGTCATTCTTAGCTACACATTTTCAGGCCAGGCTGGAGTCAAAAAGAGAAGAGTCCTGGTCTTCAGAGTGAATTTCAGGATAGCCAGGGCTACATAGAAAGACCTTGACACAAAAGAAAGATAAATAGATAGATGATAGATAGATAGGAAAAAGAGGTATCCTGGGTGAGCTGTAGAATGCTTAACTAAAATGCACAAAGCCCTATGGGTTTGATCCCCAGCAACTGGGTGTGGTAGTACACACCGATTCTGGAATACAGTACCCAACCTCAGAAATGCTCCCAGGGCTCCCAAAATTCCAATAGAGGCAGTAGGATCAGTAGGTCGAGGTTACCCTCTGCCACATAGCGTGTTGGAGGCCATCTTGGGCTACATGAGACCCTGTCTCAAAATCCAGATGGCCAGAGCTTGATTCCCAGATTCCATGGTAGAGGGAGAGACTCCCAAAGGTTACCTTCTGACTGACCTCCACTGGAGATTGGTGGCACATAACCCTCCTTGACCCATCATGCATGTACTAAATTAAACACCTTTAGCTCTTGCTCTCTTGCTGACCCCTTCCCCCTGACCCTCCCACTCCCCACTGCTGCCATTTCACCTCCTAAAGGGTAGCCTTCTGATTTCAACATTAAGTAGCTGATCATTAGGAACATCCTGTGTGTCAGGCCACAGTGCCAAGGTTCTTCACATGGGTTCCATTTGAGGGAGATCATCTAAGGAGGAGGAGGGTGGTAGTGTAAACATGGCAAGATGAGTCTAGACAGAGGCGAGGGAGCACAGTTACCCTGAGTGGAAGATGGCAGTGATGGGATTCAGGAGCATCTTGAAGGTTGGGCCTGAAAGTTAAACCTATATTTAGGAGGCCGTATGGAGCCTTGGGTGCACTCGGAGCTAGGGAATATCAGGGGGATGAATGTTTCTAGGGCATTCGATCAGGTGATGGGAGGTGACTTGGGGTTGGAAATCAGGATAAAGGAGAAAATCCAGGAGGAACCTTGAAATCAAACAAACAAAAAAAAAAATTCTCAAGTGTGAGTGCAGACAAAGCAGGCAGACCCTCAGAGGGCTAGACTTCCTGGTTCTGGGGCATCCTGTATCTTGATTGGCCTGATGCCCTAGCAGGGACTCAGCCAGCTACAGGGAATGAAGTCTGGGGTGCAGGAGCTCCAGAAAGACTCTGTTTACATTATCCCCTCTAGACTCTACTATACCGCCTCCCAGAAGCCTGTGGTCATTAACAGGGTCTTCAAGGACTGGAAGCCTGGGGGAACCATTAGCTGCAGGAACTGTGGGGAGGTAAGTAAGGGGCCCTAACACAGGCCAAAGAACCCTCAGACCCAGACTCCAAAGGCCCTTGATCTGGGAAAGGAGGTTCTCACCTAGAGTAGCAACCTAGGTGTAGCAGTCTTCCTGTGGGGAACCCACAGTCTATGTTCTAGTCCTGTCTCATTTTTAAAATTATGTATTTATTCATTCATTTTAATTTTTATGTGTGTTGGTGTTTGGCCTGCATGTATGTCTAGGTGAAAGTGCCAGGTCCCCTGGAATTTGAGTTACAGACAGTTGTGAGCTGCCATGTGGGTGCTGGGAATTAAACCCAAGTCCTTTGGAAAAGCAGCCAGTGCTCCTAACCACTGAGCCATCCATCCATCCCCTCAAGTCCTGTCTTAGGGAGTCTGCTACATGATGGCCTCAGGTGGTCATCACAGAAGTCCATCGTGAGGACAGAAACCCACACATTACTATTTATTCCTCCACCAGGTCTGGGGCTTGCAGATGATCTACAAATCCATGACCTTGCCGGTGCTCAAAATCCGGAACATACTCCTGGAGACCCCTCATGGAAAGATCCAGGTCAAAAAGTGGTCCAGGGTCCCCTTCTCAGTACCTGACTTTGACATCCTGCAGGACTGCACCCAGAGTCTGTCTGATCTCTCCCTGGACTGACCCCTTGTGGCTGTAGTACCTAGTTCAGGCTGCAGGGGGCAGGATAGCCCAGCAAGCCATTCTCCTCAACCTAGGTTGCAGTGGTCTAGTCATGGGTCGTAGGGTAGGTACCCTTATTCTGTCCCAGACGTTCTTATATATTGAATGGAGTTGAGAAATTGATGCAGGAGAATTGACATGCCATGCTGTACTAGAAATTACAACATCCCTCTCTTCCTCAGGAAACCTCTGGGATTTTTTGTTTTTCTTTTTGAGGAACTTCATAAATCAAAATTGTTAAAATGAGAAAAATGTGTAGCAATTTTTACTTTAAAGTATAATTGATGGAAAATAAGTCTTATATTAATGTGCAATTCAATACATTTTGCCACACGTCCCTCCTCTAATCAAGATATAAACCCCTTCACTAGTGTCTTTGCTCCCATTGGAAGCCCTCTCTTTTACCCCTCCCCCTACATTTACAGGCTCAGCAGTAATTTTTAATGTTAAAACATTCCCCTTGGGACTGGAGATGTAGTCCAGCTGTTAAGAGTGCCTACCGTACATAGAGCCCAGGATTTGACCTAGAACCACAGAGGCCAGCCCTGGCTTAGGCCTGATTGGAACCCAAGCACTGGAGAGATGGGCACAGGAGAATGGTCTGGTGAGATGGCTCCTGGGTAAAATACTGCCTTCAAGCCTTACTGAGTTCAGTGGCCAGGACCTAGCTGTAGGAGGAGAGGGCTGCTTCTGCTAAGTGGTTCTCTGACCTCCTCACATGCACACACATATCAAACAAAATAACTGCAGTAAGTTCAAGGTCATCCTTAGCTACATAGTGAGTTTGAGGCCAGCTTGGGCTACATGAGGTCCATGGGGGTTGGGGAGGGGGGAGAGAAAAATCTTTTTGATGTCTGTCCAACCTTTATGTAGATCATCAGCAGGATAAATCTGAGGTGTCAAAGGCAGAGTTCACAGGCAATGAATACACCTAGCCTGCATGTAAGAGGCTCTAAGTTCCATTCCCAGATCTAAAAATCCTTGGACTAAGGCCTTTCAAGAATGTAAGGCCATTGTGTCCCCTCTTTGCTGTGACAAGTTCTAACCCCACTGTCCCCCTCCTGTGCCACTCTTCTCATCTGGGTGACGAGAACTTGACAATCTGAGGGCTGAGATGAGGTAGACATGGAATAGAGAGAATCAAAAAGGCCTAAATTTTTTGTTCTCATTTTAAGTGAGGCAAGATCTAGGTTGATTCTTCAGGGAAAGGGCTATTTCTGTAGTAAGAGAGCCAGCAGGCAGGAGTCACCTTCAAGGGGGGAGGGAAGGATTAAGAAAGAGATGTGCCAGAAGGGTGACAGTTCTTCCTGCTATCCAACCTTCATTTCTCCTGCTTCACCCTTGCCCTGCCTCAGAAAACAATTCATTCTTCTCCCAGTCTTTTCTGGCTGAGGGCTAAAATTTCTCTTCCACTCCTTTGGGCATCCATCTTAGCTCTGAGGAAAAAGAGGGTCTCTCTTACCTCTCCAGGTGTCCTCAACCCCTTCCAGAGTCCTTGTCCTTCCTCAGAGATGCCTCTGCTTGTCCACTCCTTACTATGCCCTGAGTGCCCCCCCCCCAGCCAGGAACGTGCCTTTTACAGGTCAATAAAATTAGCGACTAATGGAGGATGGCCAGGGGCAAAGGGTGCTAAGCCCAACGGCCTTGAATGTGGCTGGACTCACGGAATCTGGACGTCTGTCGTTCCAACACTAAACAGTGACAGCTGAGGGACCCTGCGAGGGTGTTTGGAGGGGGCGGTGGTGTGGCAAGGGGAGAGGGAAAAAAGGCACCTAACATCCCTCCATCCCTCTGTGGCTGACCCTTGGATTCAGAGATGACCTTTAGATAGAGGAGGGTCTCTATCCTCACCCACCTTCAGGTCTGTGACAGCCTCAGACTCGGGGAAGGGAGGCTCAGGCAAGTCTGTTCTTGCTGCTGCTTTGGGCCAGGGTCTTCTGATGGAGTCAAGCTTGTGAGCATCTGGACCAGGTTGTCTGAAGGAGAGAATTTTATAAGGTCAGGAGACCCCAAGTGTTCTAATCTTCAAAAAGTCAAGTGTGGTGGTTCATTGCCTATTGTCTTGGCACTTGGGAGGCTGAGGAAGAAATGATGTTAGCTGACTAGCTTAAGGCCAGCCTGACCTGAGTGAAACCTTGTCTTTAAAAAAAAAAATGAAAAAAGGGGCTGGAGAGATGGCTCATCGGTTGAGAGCACTGACGGCTCTCCCGGAGGACCGGGGTTCGATTCCCAGCATCCACATGGCAGCTCACAACTGTCTGTACTTCCAGGCAAACACCAAGGCAAATATATAAAAAAGTTTTTAAAAAAATATAAATAAAAATCAAAAAAGAGGAGGAAAAGGAAGAAAAGATAGGAAGGAAAAAGGAAAGAAAGGGGAAAAAAAAGTTTAAAAAAGAAAGGAAAAAAAGAAAAGGAGGAGCGTGAGCATGCATGAGGAGAGGTGGGTACATACATGTAATCCTAGCATTTGGAAGTGGCGGGTGGAAGACCAAGAAAGAACTCAAGGTAATTAACCCTGAGCTACACAAGTCCCTATATCAAAGCAGGGAGGCGGGAGGAAAAACAAGAAAAGATACCAGAGCTCCCAGTGGCCCTGTTGGGGTGGGGGGCGCTACTGGCTACCTTAAAGTGCACACAGATTCCTCACCTCCAGGACTGGGGTGGGACAGGAGACCCCGCCCCTCCCGGCTCGCCCCGCCCCCGGCCAGCCAGCCCGGGCCGGTGAGCCCAGACAGAGCCTCTGTGAAGCAAACCAGGCGAGAGCAGGTGGTCACCGCCAGCTCGGTCTCTTCCTTGCAGGTAAGACCAGCAATGCTGGCGGGTCCAGCTCTAGGGCAGCTCGGGAGGCCAAAGCTGCGCCTTGTCCTGTCCCCTGCTCGGAACCTAGGGGACCCCCAGAGACGTTTTTTGTCTGGGCTCAGTGAGTGTGTGCGACTAAACTCTGAGGAAGTTCGACCGACCCGCTGGTTGTGCGTGATGCTGTCAGGGTTCAAGGGAATGCAGCATCCGGGCAGTAGTGTTGGGGAGGACAGCAGGTGTGTGTGTGTGGAGGCGGGGTGACATCCCAGCGGTTTGGAGTGATCAGAGAAGGTGAAGTAACAGCTGCTGCCTGTTTGAGTGGGACCTGGGTTTTCTGGTGACCTGGGTCCTCTGCATCATTTACATCTGGGTACAGATGCAAGGAGGAGGTGTGTGTAAGGAAATACTGGCTCAGGCTCAGCAGGTCCATTCTGTTTTGTGTCCTGGAGTCAGGCTATGGATGGAGATGAAGGCAGGCATGGGATTTGGGCTTTAAAATGGGACTCTGTCTCCCAGAACTCCGGGGAAGGTTTTCTGGAAGAGGTGATCTGAACTGACCCAGCTGTCATGAAGGACTTCCTGAGCCACAAAGAAGAGACAGATTGGGACCTCGTGGTCCACTTAGTAAAGCAAAGAGTTCCTGGTACCAGCCAAGACTCCAGGAACCTTCCAGAAAGCATCATAAGTCTTTGGATAAAATGAAGTAACAATTAGGGGACAGGGTTTTTCATGGCTATCTAGATTCCTCATTCCATGGTCTCCCCATACACCATCATTGTTATTAATTTCCTCTGTGTGTGTGTGTGTGTGTGTGTGTGTGTGTGTGTGTGTGTTTTGGCATGTGTGTGGAGGTTAGAGGACAATTTACTGGAGTTCTTTCTTGCTTTCTACCACATATGTGGGTGCTGGGGAATTGAACTCAGATCATCAGGCGTGGCAGCAAGTGCCTGTATCCTCTAAGCCATCTCGTTGGCCCGTCTTACTCACTTCTGACTATCCTTCCTGCTTCTCAGACAGCTGGCTTCTTGCTTCTGGGAGGCAATGAGTTATAGGGAAGGAGAACTTTGGGATGGGTTAGCATCGAGTCCTATCATCTCTATCTCTCAGCTTGCTGCCTTTATTGAAAATGGGGATAAGGATCACACTCAAATAGGGTGGCTGCAGGGATTTAATCAGAATACGCACAAAGAGTGCTTAGCATAGTCCTGGCGCCTGGTGATGGCTCAACAGGTCTAAGTGTCCCCTCCTGGGTAGGACAGCAAAGCCGATCTGCAGGGGGTGGGGTGGAAAATTTTTAAAGCTTGTCCAGAAAGAGAGATGCCCTGCACTCCTCTCCTACCAGCTCTGGCCCCCTGCTGGATCCCATCTCTGTGCCATGATGGTGATGTCCCTTACCTCCTCCTGGCTCTGCCACCTTATTTGAGTTGCCTTTCATCTTCAGGGTGAAGCAGGATCCACGGATCTGCTGGGACCCACTTGGGGCTGTGCCCAGATGAAACAAGCTCTGGTCTGGAGACCCAACTTCACACATACACACATACACACACACACACACACACACACACACACACACACACACACACACACACAAACGGTTGGCGGCACCTCCCTGCCCTCCCAGCCTCCAGAAATTCACAAATTGGGATCAAATTAGGTTGGATTTTTCCAGGAAGACAAATAATCTTGCCTAGGGATTGTCCTGGCTGCCCTCCAGTGAACGGAGGGGGAGCATCAAGCCTTGGCTCTAGCTCTGGTGGCCACCAAAGATGGCCAGTCTCTAAGTACCCTTAAAATCTGGGCAAGGGAGACAATGCACATGCCCCAGCCTGGGTGCTTCCAACTGCTCTGTTCTGGATGCTTTCTGGCAAGTGTAGTCAGTGGGGCTAAGCATCAGCACCACACACTCAGGGCTGGGGATACAGCTCAGGTGGTAGAGCTGTTTCACAGGGCCTGTGGCTGGAAGTAGACTGAGGCCAGGTATCTGTATGGGCAGCCCTTGTGATGTAGAGAAGACCTGTTGGTGGGCATGTAGCAAGGGCAGGGGTGCCTGGAGCCAGGGTGAGAATGAAGCCATCTCTCTACACTGATGTTATTCTGGTGTAAAACTCACTTCACAAGAAGCAGGAAAAACCTGATTTAAACCCAGTCTCCTAGGTTGCCATGATGGCATATCTATCAAGGTAGGGGGCTAAAAAATAACTTATTGAGCATAGGTCTGGGGGGGTAACCAATTGGTGGAGCACTAGCCAAGCATTCCCAAGACCCTGGGTTCCACCCCTAGCAGTGCATAAAACCAGGTATGGCAGAACATGTCTGTAATCCCAGAATTTTGGAGGTAGGGTCAGGGGGATCGGAAGTTTATTTGATTTAGATAAACAGGGGATTTAGAGTTTGAGGTTAGCCTGGTACACATGAGATCTTATCTAAAAATATTGGACATTTTATTAACTAGATCTATAACTTTAAAATATATATTACTGTTGTTATTCTTCAGTACTGGGGATCAAACCTAGAGCTTTGTGTGCTAGGCAAGTGCTGTACCATGGAGTTGTATCCCAGCCATTTTTTTGGTTTTGTTTTGTTTTGAGAACAAGGTCTGACAAAGTTATTCAGACTGTCCTTAAACTTGAAGCAATCCTCCTGCCTCAGTGCTTCGGGCAGCTGGGATTATAGGCCGGTACCACCATACCACTAGAACTGTAAGATATTTGGACCTGTGTTTCTAGACCGCCAGTGGCTTTTTTGCTCCATGCCCTGCAAAGGTGACGGGGACCTGGCTGAGTCTGTGACCTTAAGTGCCCAAATAGTAACTTCATCACTAAAGTGACCATAAACCTGGGCTTGGGCCACACACATCTAGACAAGGAGGGAATTTCAAGGTGAAATGAAAAGTGTCAGTTGTCACCAATAAGCAGTCCCCCCTTGGGCTTCCTGACCTCATTCTCTAACTAAAAATTAGGGCTTTTTTTTTTTTAATGTCCTATGATTTTTGAGTGGGAAGGGATGGGGAGGAGAGAGAGATTGCTTCTCTTCCCAGTGTGACAAGGAGATGGCACTTTCTGCTCCCAAGGAACAAAGACAAAATAAGTTTGCATGCAGCAAGAAAAATATAAAGAGTAGAAGAAGGCAACGCTGAATCTCCACCATGCCTCCCATCCCCTCCACCCCATCCCACCATGCCCTCTCATACCCACAGCCAGGGAGGAGCAGCTTCTTCAGGAGCTTGGGGACCAGTTAGCTGGTAGCAGGGATCATCCCGTATAGAAATAAATGGCATATTGTTCTAGGCTGCTGTGGAGTGCCCTGTGGCACCTAAACATACTGTGTGCTCAGAAAACCAAGGCTTGTCACCTCTTTTGTGACCAGCTCTGCTCAGTCATAATTCTTCCTGGACTGTTTGGAGACCAACCTGCTACTTTGGCCTCCTTAGCACTGTAAGAGTATTTTTGGAAATAGACGCACGCACCCACATCCATGTGCTCACTCAGCCAGCATGCTACCTGGCTCAGAAACCATCCCTGAGTACATGTCTCATGTGGACACCCTTGCACCCTGACCCTGATGCCCTACAGTGTGCAGCCTATGCCCTTCCCACCCCCACGGCCTCCCTTTCCTCTTCTGGGCCTTCTGGTTTACCTTGGGTGACCACCAGTTCTAGTAGCCAATGGCTGACTTACTCGATGGTGGCTGGGGGCCAGGCTCCTGCAGTGCTTCAGTGTTCGAGACAGGAGACAGCAGTACCATTTTCCTGGGACTCCCTCAAGTCCCCAGGGACTTGGTGTCCAGCACCTCTAGGAGTGTCGAGAGGACCTGAGTCTCTAGATCTGCCTGTCTGTGTGGTCCTTGGGGTCTTCCGCTTCAGTCTATGACTGTTTGCCCTCTCCCTGCTATGGGCTCCATCCTGTGTTCCTTCTCTTCCCCATCTCTCTCTCTTCCTCTCTCCTCTCTCTCTCTCTCTCTCTCTCTCTCTCTCTCTCTCTCTCTCTCTCTCTCTCTCTCTCTCCCTCCACACACACACTTTTCTTTCTGGCTACATGGCTCTTTAATTTTGTCTCTGTGTCTGTTTTGTTTTATTTTGAAGACAAGATCTTAACCTATAGCTCAGGCTGACTCAAACTCACTGTGTAGCCCAGGCTGGCCTCCGCTCAGAGAAGTCCTCTTGCTTTAGCCTCCTATGTGCTGGGACTGCAGATATGAGCCAACGCCCCTAGCTCCGTACCTCCACCTCTCAGCTTAGGTGTATCGATCTGTGTCTCTGGGACTCATTGTTTGAAGGAAACTTAGGGGAATAGTACAAATGAGTGACTGGGTCAC
The DNA here is from genome assembly GCA_004025045.1 of Sigmodon hispidus. NCBI lineage: Eukaryota > Metazoa > Chordata > Mammalia > Rodentia > Cricetidae > Sigmodon > Sigmodon hispidus. Next base: position 73,113 of record PVIH01004811.1, read on the forward strand.
AGAAGTGGCAAAGCATCCTGGGGCACTGCTGTCACTACTGGGCTTCTTTCCTCCTCCAAGCAAATAAAGGGTACCAGGACTTGAAGACAATAGGTCAGTGTTGGTTGCCCCTCTGTTGAGAACTCTGGCTTTGAAAACGGAATATTCTTCAAGGACACGGCTCAGAATCATAGGCCTGGAAGCAGAAGTCAGGATTCAGAGTGATTGATGCAAGGGCAGCCCCTCATCTGTTCTGTTGACCAGTTTGACCTTAAATGGAAGGCAAGGACTTGGAACCTCCCTCAGAAGAAGTGTGGACAAGAGCAGGACTGAATCAACACCTTTCTTTTTACCTTGAAGCAGCCAAGTTTAACCGGTGCACCCCAGGCCCAGCTTCCTGCTCCAAACCACCACTGTGCCCCCACCCTGCTCCGGCCTCTCAGCCACTGTGGCTGCAGGGCCTCTTTAAACAGTTCCCTGGCCTCTCTGCTCCCTGCTGCTGGCCGCATCATGGCCACAGCCCCTGCACAGGCTTTGCTGTGTTGGCTGCTTGTTTATTTACCTAAGATTTCCTGGGGTGTGGTGAGAGCCAGACCCACAGACCCTCCCAAACTCCAGATGCCCATGGAGAGACCTAGTCACATCTCAACTGCCTTACCTCCCTCATTGCCCCCTCCCCAGACCCAGGACCTCTCCTCCCCACCCTCCTGACCTCACTCTGCCAATTCCTACATGATGCCAGCCTTGTCCTGCTTTGAGAGTTCTAGAAAAGGGGTACCAGGAGAAGATGTTAGAAATCAGAATTTTTGTGTTTTCTAGGGGGCCCTGAAGAAATGTAGGATGTGTGGGGCCCGAACTTTAGAACTCAGGAGAAATCTGCCCACCTTCCAGCCTGTCTTTCTTGGCTGAACTTGAGGTGGTGACACTTGAGAGGATTCTGTTGTGACAAAGGCAGTTTTGAGAAGGTTTCTTTTGGCTCACAGTCCGAAGGTCCTGCCCCTTGGGCCAAGTGAGGCATGGATGGGAGGCAGCTGGACACGTTGGGTTGGAAGCCAGGGAGTAGAGAGATGAATTGACATGCTCAGTTCCTCTTTATTGGGACCCCAGCCCAGTGAAGGGCTACCCACAAGAAGGGTGGGTCTTCATACCTCAGCCTAGACAATCCTTCACAAACATGCCTAGAGGCATGTTTCCATGGTGATTCTAAATCCCGTCAAATGGACAAGATGAAGCATCCATCACGTGTTCCTTTCTAGGATCTCTGAAGGAGGAATATCCCTGGGACCCCAGGGTCTTCCAAGAGCTTGATTTTGCACAGTCAGTTCAGAGCTGCCTGGTTCTGCCCTGTGACCGCTATAAAAGTAGAAGTCCCTTGTGCAGGTGATAGGCAAGTGCAGAGGTCAAAGCTACTTCTTGCTCAGGGTCAGTCATCCACAAGGGTGCAGCCTTGAACCCAGGTCTCTTTGTGCAAAATGATCCACAGGCTACAGTGGCCTCTGGCTTTCCTTTGGTTGGTTGGTTGATTTTATTTTTTTGGTTTGCTTTGGTTTTTCTTTTTCTTTTTTTCTTTTTTTTTTTTTAAAAAAAACTTTATTTATTTATTTGCCTTGGTGTTTGCTGGAACTGGAACTACAGACAGTTGTTAGCTGCCATGTGGGTGCTGGGAATCGAACCCGGGTCCTCTGGAAGAGCAGGGGGTGCTCTTAACCACTGAGCCATCTCTCCAGCCCCTTGCTTTGGTTTTTCAAGATGGAGTGGTTTCTTTGTGTAGCCCTAGCTGTCCTGGAACTCACTCTGTAGACCAGGCTGGCCTCAAACTCACAGAGATCCACCTGCCTCGAACTCCTGAGTGCCGGGATTAAAGGTGTGCATCACCATTTCCTGGCTGGCTTCTGGCTTTTCTCCTCTCATCTCTGACCCACCTCCTGGAGGATCTTCCACCAGGGACTCCTCACCCTGGACCTGTGTCTCTGGCTGGGAAGGGAGGCTAAGGATAGGTAGTATTTCTGTGACCTCATTCTGAGGCTTGATGCCCTAGTTTGCAGCTTCCTGTGGGGAACAGGGACTCAAAGCTTTTAGAAGAGACTTTTAACCAGCTGAATGCTAACTGGAATTTGGCCTTTGCTTAAGGCTAAGGGCATCTATGTAACCAGGCTCTTCAGGCTGAGGTGTGTGTTAGGGCTGAAGACGCCAGAGCAGAGATCACAAGGTTTTCCTGGACAGCCTTGCCAGCAGCCAAATGTAGGAGCCAGGAATGAAGGGACAGCCCAGATTGGGGCAGCTGTTGGCATGTGTGGGTGATCCTTGGGAAGATGGGTGGGGTGGGGGCAGGGAATAAAGTTACCTTGGTAGGTCTCTTTTCTCTCCTGCTGACATGGGCTTCTCCGGAGCTTGCTGTCAGCGGTGTGCAAGAAATATGACTGTACTCTGTCATTTTCTCCCAGAGCCCTGGGAGTTCCATTCTACCTCCCCATCCCCTGTCCCATGGACACTGATTACTCAACAAATATTCCTTGAGTGTCGACCCTTGGGTCTGCCTTGGGAATTCAAGAGAGAAGAGAACTGACCCAACGTGGGACTCCTTGTCCTCCTTGGGGAATGGATAGAGGGGATGGGATGGGGGAGGCTGAGGGAGGCCTGGGAGGGACAGCAGTGGTAGATATGGCAAAAACCTTTTTAAATTAAAAAAATAGAGAGAAGAAGAGAGCATAAAAAGAAGGGATAAGAGGAGACAGAAAGCCAGGCATTGGCTCACATCTTTTATCCCAGCACTTAGGAGGCAGAGGTGGGCAGATCTCTGTGAGAAATCCCGTCTCAAAAAAAAAAAAGGAGATGGAAAGGGATGTAGCTGGGTTGGCTCCGAGTTCGGTCCCCAGCACCCCATAAACTGGCTATAGTAGCAAGTATACCTGTGATGATGGCACTGAGGTGGTGGAGGTAGGCAGGAGATCAGAAGTTCAAGACCATCATCTGCTACATTCCAAAGCTACAGTCCTGTCTAGGGGATGTGAGAACTTGGTCTTTCTAGGTGATAGAGGAACTTGCCATAAAAATCCAGAAATAACGACTCAGCAACGAAAAGCACTTCCTCCTAAGCCTGATGCCTGAGTGCTCTATCTAGGACTCACATGATAGAAGGAGAGACTTGAACCCTATAAATTCTCCTTTGACTTCCACAGGCGTGACTGCACACACACACACACACACACACACACACACACACACATACCCTATATATCTATATCTTTATATATCTATCTAATTTTCTTTTTTTTTTACTTTATTTATTTATTATTTATTTATTTATTTATTTATTTGCCTTGGTGTTTGCCTGGAACTGGAACTACAGACAGTTGTGAGCTGCCATGTGGGTGCTGGGAATCGAGCCCGGGTCCTCTGGAAGAGCAGATGGTGCTCTTAACCGCTGAGCCATCTCACCAGCCCCCATCTATCTAATTTTCAAAAGGAGGCAAGATAGCAAACACATTTTAGAGAGGGCTCTGAGAAAGTTTCTCATGGAGGAGGTACCTAAAGCAGATGCCCAGAGCTATAGAGTGATGGAGGCAGGGAGCCCAGGTTTGGGGAGGGAAGGTATGATACACTTCAGAGACAGAAAGGGCCCAGTGTATTTGGAATATCCCTCATGTGGAGAGGAGAGCTGTACAGAAATAGATGGAGCAAGCACTGATGATTTTGACCTGGATATTTTAACCCCAAGGATGTTTTGAATACAAACATTTTAAACCAAAACATGCCAATGCTGGGCACTCTCGGGGAGATGTTGTCCACTCTGAACTCCATTCACCCAACTTCATTCCCTTTGAGATTTTTTTTCCTCCCTATGGAAGAACAAATGCCCTACAGTGGAATAAATAAATGTCCATGCTTTTCATTCTGTTTTAATTTCCTATAACACTCTCTCCATCAGCATCAATTCCTAGTGCATGCTGCCGCTGGGATTTGATCCGTCCATCCGTCTGGGGTCACAGGCTCTCAGCACCAGGCTTTGCCTCTGTGACTAGGTAACCTCATATAGTTTGGGAAGCCTGGAGAGTAAAGCAAGACCCGTGATCAACGTTGCATTGCTTCGTTGGTTTCAGTCAAGAATGAGTTTTCTCCTTGCCAGTTTCTGGTAATCACACTGTTACTTCTACCAGGAATATTTTTAGGCAGCAAGTAGTATTTATATCTCAGTTAATCTGTGGGAGGGGCAGGGTGTGCAGGGTGCTCCTGAGAAGGAAGAAAGATGGGAAAGAGGCCAAGAAGGACCCAGCCATTCCACCTAAGGTTTGCAGATCACACGAGGCTATCGACAAGCTATGAAATGTGGCCCAGCACAAAATTGTAAACTTATTTAAAAACATTGAGATTAGAAAAATATTTTATTAATTTTGAAGGTTATTTTTATTTATGCATGTGTGTATATGCATCTCTGTGGGTTTATGCCACATGTGTGCAGGTACCCAAAGAGACCAGAAAAGGACATTGGATTGACTGGAGCTGGAATTATAGGTGGTTGGGAGCTACTTGATATGAGTACTGGGAACCAAATGATGCTTGCTCTTAACTAAGTCACCTCTCCTCCCTCCCTCCCTCCCTCCCTCCATTTTCTTCTTTTGTAATTCATTTGTGAATTTCTTGAGTGTGAACTTTGTAGACAATGGTGGTGTTGCAAGATTGAAAGGCAGGACATGGCTGGTGTCATTATACAATGTCCAGTTGGGGTGAGGATTTTCCCAAAGAGGGGAATTTTGGAGCTTTTTATTTATTTGTTTGTGGCAGGGTCTCACTTTGTATCCCAAGCTAGCCTGGCATCACTGTGTAGCCAGCTAGCTGGTCTTGAACTCAGAGCAATCCAACTACCTTGGCCTCCTGAGTACTTTATCTTTTAAAATTGTTTATAAATAATTGGTTTGTAAGCACACACGCACACGCACGCACGCACGCACCCATCGCAGTGCTTATGTGGAAGTCTGAAGACAACTCATGAAAAACCAGCTCTCTCTTTCTACCATGTGGATTTAAGTCATCAGGCATGGAAGAAAGAATCTCCTCCTAACCACCCCCCATCATCTTACTGGCCTCCTGAGTGCTTTTAAGCAGATAGATGGTGTGTTCAGAGCATGTTTGCTTATTTGTTTGTTTATTTTTTGTGGTGCTGAGGATAGAATCCAGGGCCTTCCCTTGCTAGGTGGGTGATCTACCCCTTAGCTTTCCCCCAGCCCCCGTGTTCTGGCTGTGTGTGGAGAATATTTGGGAGAAGGAGTGACGTAATGACAGACAGACAGGCCAGAGGAATAAGAGGACTAATAAGAGGACTAATAAGAGCAATTTAGCAAGACAGAAAAGGTAAGAACTCACTCAAACCAGCCCCTAGGATCCTACCTTGACCTCCCACACCTCTCTTCCTCCTGATATTAAAAAACTCTTAAAAGAGTCTGGCCCTAGGGTTTATGCAGGGTGGGAACTAAAGTCTAGGGTGTCTGTCCCTGAATGCCAGCTGGGGAGGGGATGTATGACCCCACCCATCCAGAGTCACGTGACAGGAATAACCACTGGCCACAGACCTGGCCCTGAAACAGACTCAGACACAGGGCGCTTGTCCTGCTGTGGCTGGGAGCTAAGGGTGTGACCCTGGGCAAGGGTACAAAGGGGCCTCTGTCAGTGTGGGGCACTGTGCCCACCTGGACCAAGCCAGGCGCCTGAGGAGTGAGGAAGTGGCCTGAGAGAACCAAAAGGGAGAGTCCGTGAGGTGACACAGAGTGTCACAGGGACTAAGACACTTCCTTACCTGTAAGATGGAGCTCTAGACCCCAGCTTCCTAGACTTGGCGCAAGGTCAGCACTACTTGGCTGGCTGAGTGATCCTTATATATTATTTAACACATAATGTTATCATATGCACACTTGCTAAGCACTTTACAGATATTGACTCATTTATTCCTATAAAGACCCACTGAGTACTAGTAACATTTATCCTTATATTACATATAGGGGAAACTGAGGTTCAGAGGCAAGATTTGAACCCAGGTCCTATAGCTACATACTCTTGCTTCTAGAACACAAGGTGGGCATTCCTTAGGCCAGGTGCCTCAATAGATATGTGGGTCCTTCAAAGGGAGGATGTTTCCTTGACCATGTGTACCTTCGTAAATATAGCTACACATTGTCCCTATGCCAAGGGACGTGAAGATGGAGCTCACACTTTGTGGGGGCATTGGAAATCCAGGAGGAAGCCTGTCACAACTCTGCTGCCCAGGGCACAGCTGTGGAAACTGTTGTCCCAAGCAGAAGCTAATCTAGACAGTATTCCTTCAACACTCTGAGGGGTGCCCAGCTGGGGCCATGTGCTGGGAACAAGCTGATCCCATTCCCTAGAGGCTAATGTCCCTTGGAACATAAAGTATGGCATTAGAGCCACAGCCCTGGCCTGAAGATGAAGGGAAGATAGCCTAGAAGTGGACCCCCAGGCTGAGATGGGGAATTGGGGGAGAGTGGGGGGGTGGGTAGCATGGGAGGCAGCAAGCAATGTCACTGGGGCAGGTGAATAAGGACTCAGCTTTTCCTGATAGCATCTCTCTGTGTTCAGCTGCTCCTCAGAACCACCTGGATACAGCTGATAAAGCAGCCACAGACAGGCATTGGTGGCACAGGACTGTACTCTTAGCACTCTGAAGGCTGAGGCAGGAGAATCTGAAGTTTGAGACCTTAAACTACATGTTCAGACCCTGTCTTAAAAAAAAAAAAAACATTAGATTGTCTTAGGGTTTCTATTGCTATGATGAAATGCCACCATAACCAAAAAGCAAGTTAGGGAGGAAAGGGTTTATTTGGTTTACACTTCTACATTGCTGTTTATCATTAAAGAAAGTAAGGACAGGAACTCAAGCAGGACAGGATCTCAGAGGCAGCAGCTGATGATGCAGAGGTCAGGGAGGGGAACTGCTTACTGCCTTGTTTCCCATGGCTTGCTCAGCTTGCTTTATAGAACCCAGGACAACCAGCCCAGGGATGGCACCACGCACAACGGGCTGAGCCCTTCTTCACTGATCACTAATTGAGAAAATGCCTTACAGCTGTGATGTGATATGTCTTTCTGTATGCTGTAAATATCATTCAATAATAATAACAACTGTCTTGGCCTATGGCAGGTATCTTAGAAGTAGGTGGGAAAATCAAAACATAGATTAAAAAAAAAAAAGAGTCAAAAAAGACACCATTCAGTCACCCAAAAATCAACATATAAAAATAGCACAAATAAGCCACAAGCCATGTGGCAAAATGAATTAATAAAAATAAGTTAAATTAAAATACAGAAGCTAACCAACAATATGCCTGAGCCATAGGCCAAGCAACATAAAATTAATATAAGTCTCTATATGTTTCTGTAAGACTGCAAGTCTGTAAGTCTAAACCACAGGCCAAAGAAGCCAAAAGCTTCATTTTACACAGCTGGATCTCAGGGAGGAAATGCCTCTTTCCTCAGATGACTCTGGCTTGTGTCAAGTTGACACACAAAACCAGCCAGAAGACAGAGCATCTTGAGATGTACTCAGGCAGTGGATCAGAAATTCACAGTCATCCTTGGTTACATAGTGAGTTCAAAAGCAGCTTGGGCCACATGATACTATTTTAAAAAGGGAGAAGAGAATGGCTGGAGAGATGGTTCAGCAATTAAGAACATTTGTTTCTCTTCCAGAGGTCCTAGGTTTATTTCCCAGTATCCATATCAGATGGCTCACAACTGCCTGTACACCAGTTCCTGGGATCCATCACTGTCTGGTCTTTGTGGTGCACATAAACTCACACAGGCACACACACATACTCATAATAAAAAGCAAAATTGTGGGGCTGGAGAGAGAGGTCCTGAGTTCAATTCCCAGCAACCATATGGTGGCTCACAACCATCTGTAATGACATCTGGTACCCTCTTCTGTATACTGTATACATAATAAATAAAAGATTAAAAAAAAGCAAAATTGTTTAGTCACTGTTCTATTGCTGTGAAGAGATACTACAACCATGGCAACTCTTTTTTTTTTAAATTAAATTATTATGTATACAGTGTATGTATACATACTTCTGTATGTATGTATGCCTGCATGCCCAAAGTGGACCCCAGATCTCATTATAGATAGATAGTGAGAGGTCCCTGAGAGGTATGAGCTGAGAGAGGACCCTGTCCACCTTCCCAGGAGATACTTCCAAGGCCAGGAATGTCTTTGGAAGGCTGATGGACACAAGATTCTAACCCTTAGCTACACATTAGAATCACCTGGGCAGAAGTTTAAAGTTCTCAGGCCACAGAGAAAGCCAAGGGCATTGGAAGTTCTCTGTGTTATTGGTGGTTGGATCTAGTTTTTTTTTTTTGTTTTTTTTTTTTAAGATTTCTTTATTATGTATACAGTATACAGATGAGGGTATCAAATGTCATTATAAATGGTTGTGAGTCACCATGTGGTTGCTGGGAATTGAACCCAGGACCTTTGGAAGAACAGTCAGTGCTCTTAACCTCTGAGCTATCTCTCCAGCATGGTTGGGTCTAGTTTTGGTTCAGGTGAGTAAGTGTGCAAAGCTGGGAACCTCTCCAGTGGGCCTGTCCCATTTGTCAGACAGATCTGGGATGGGAGACATCATTCTCTCAATTGATCCAGGAGTCCCATAAGGTGTGTTTGACCAAGCATAGAGGTGAAGCATCACTCCACAGCCAAGCTGATTGTGTCCTGGGCCTTCTATAGCTGAGGCCTTTGGGTAGCTCAGCTCTGAGGACTGAACAGAGGGGATAGGGGCCCAAGGATATAGTGACATCTTCTATATCAGTAAGATGTTTCCTGGTACCATGGTGGTGAACACTTTGAATCCCAGGCAGAGGCAGTTCAAGGCCAGCTTGTTCTACATAACCAGTTCTAAGCCAGACAGAGATACATAATGTGACCCTGTTTGGGAAGAAAGAAATGGAAGAAAGAGAGACAGACAGTAAGACAGTCCTTAGAGGTCACCAAAGGTCACCAGAGCAACAAGATGCATGGATATGGTCAGCTACTTCCTGGCTGAGCAGATGGGGATCTGGCCACCCCATACCACTGGCTCTTTCAGCCAATGGATTTGGAGAGACACCTTCCAATCCTCAGGATCGCCTTCGGCTCGCTCTCTTTTTCCTGACTTTGAATGGGTCTCACACCAAAGACCAACTACGGGTTCATGGGGTAGACTTGTAGGGAGGATCCCGTTTAGCTAACTCATTAAATAAAAGGTACAGGAAATAAAGGGTGGGCCAGGAACCTAGAGATCTTAATTTCCGTAGGGTTGGCCCTGGCTTATAGTCAAGGCTCCTGTGGGCATCTTCTGAATGCCCCTCTTGAAGGAAGAAGAAGGGGAGCCAAGGTTGTCCCAGGTGGACCCCAACCCTTGGTTTTTTCCTTCCAGACAGCAACTCCCATGAAGTCCTCCCATGGGCTGACTACCTTCTAGAGTGCTGTTAGTGCCTCTAACTGGGGAGGGGGCTGCTCCTGCTGCTTGGTGGTTCTCCAAGCTCTCCAGCCTCCTTTTTTCTAGCTTTGGCCTCTCTACACACCCCAGACAGCTCTGCCAAGCTGGGTGAGGAAGTCAAGATAATTTCTATTGCTTTGACATTAGGTAGAGTCGACTGTGATTTGGGCAAGATTGAGGGTAGGCTGGCAGTTTTGGGGTGCAAAATAGTGGACAAGTGGAGGAGGAGCTCAGCCTAGACATGAATATGGGCACCCATTGCTTGGGAGAGGGCACCCTGAGGCTTTCTACCTAGGTGTTTGTTTTCCTACTACTTTTAAGCCATTGGTGGAGGAAGTTCTTTCTGAGGTCTAATCCTGGTTGCTTTTGCTGTAACTAATGATTTCATCCTTCTCATGGACAGGATTTTACAGTGTGCAGGGTGCTTGGTGTTGTCATTCTCAGAGAAGGAACATGTTCCCCACCTCATGGCTATTAAGTGACCAAATTGTAACACAGATGTAGCTGCCTGATTCAGTCACACCTCGGCTCATGTGAATCCCTCAAATTACACCCAGAGACACACCCCTCTCTACATGTGCCCCCCTCCCCATCTCATTAACTCCAAAGTGCTCAGTCCAAGAGAGGTGATCCTGTCCATCCCCCTGCCTCTCTCCCTGCCCAGCTAAGTGTATATGCAGCTCGTGTTGCCAAGGCCAGGAGAAGGGGGTGGTAAAATTGGGGAGCTGGAGTTTCAGCTGCTGTCCTCCTTCGTGGGCAAAGCCTTTGAACATATAATGTGATAATCTCTGCCCGCTTGCTGCACATCAAGGGCCTCCCTGGGTTCATCCAAGAATCCATTAGGGACCTCACAGGAGGAACAAGCTCACTGCCTGTACTGGGCAATCTGCCTTCTTGCCCCTCTGCATGCTGGGAAGGATCTGTTTGTTCTTTAGCTTCAAGACACAATTACCAGACACTGCTGGAAATGAGTCAGGCGTCCCGATTTGAGTCCTGCATGGGGTGGGGTAGGGGCAAGGCTTCTCTTCTACATGAAGCTACGAATGTTTCAGGTTGGTGCTGCTGGCTCACCTGGCTGGGAGGCTGATGGGAGAGCCTAGAAACAATCCAGTCAGACACTCAGAGGCTATTCTGCAGCTCCATCCCAATGTCCTGGCTGGGAAACTGAGGCCAGCTGTTGTCCCCAAGGCATCCTTGCTCAGAAGTCACCCAATTAGCACCCTGTCTGACTCTGTGTTCCCAGCGCCTGTCTCATTATTTGGGGATTTATAATTGTCCCGGTCACCATGAAGGACAACTGTCCGGGTTTCTATCGGGGGAGGGGGGGGAGCCCAGCCAGCGCTTAGCCCAGTGGTGGCAAAAGGTGGTGCCATCCTGCTTGGGGCAGGATGGAGATTTGATTTCAGGGGGATTTGCGGCTGGTGGGGAGCCGCCCTGGCCACATGGTGGCTCAGAGCTATTTTAAGAGGAGGTGGGGGGGAGGGGCTGATGTCTCTGTCCCTCCAGTAGGAGCATAAAGAACCCAGGATGAATAGGGTAGGATGCAGCCCCAGGATTGGGGTTCCCTCTGGAACCCACAAACCCAGGACTGAGGCAGTGCAATCTGACCCCATGTGGACAATGGGTAAGATGGATGAGCAGCCAGGGAGCAATGAGGCTCCTGGCCTGATCCCCTGGCCTGGGCCTTGCTCCTACCAGAGTTCTTATGGCTATACAATGGATGATTATTGTAACGGTTGCATATATTTACAGCCAAGATTATATCTATTGAAGGGCTAGAGATGTAGCTGAGTTATAGAGTTCTTGGTAAGCATACATACACAAAGCCCTGAGTCCAATCTACAGCACAGGCCTGTAATCCCAGCACTCAAGAAATAGAGGCAGGAGGATCAGAAATTCAAGGTCATCCTCTGTTATAATGTAAGTTTAGGGCTAGCCTGCACTGCATAAGACCCTGACTCAAAAGGAAGGAAAACAAGAAATAACATTTATTGAGCTCTCAGGGAAGATCCCTGGCAAGGAGTAAGGAGGACAGACAGCCTTAAAGCGAGGCTCACCGGTGCCCCTGTTCTCCAAGGCCACTTCCAAATTGGGTAATATTTTAAGTCCTCCCAACCTTAGCATTTTCACCTCCATGGCCGGCACCAAGCTTGCCTAATTGGTGGTGTCCATACTGTTAACTGGGCATATGTTTTGTTGGAGACTCTGCAAAGATGATCTTACAACACCTAATGCTGGGATGTATTGTTCATTGTCTTGTTTTACAAGCTCAGAGAGGGGAGGTGATTTTCCCAAGCTCACACAGCCAGAACAAGAGGCCTAGTCTGTTTTTCTCAAACCCACTGTGAATTGCTTTGGTCATTCTGCAAATCTAGCGGTGTGTGCTCACCAGTGCCTGGGGTCATGCAGACACAGAGAGAGAGGAAGAGGAGATGGGAGAGAACTGGCAGTGGTTAGTCCCAGGATGACCAAACTTGAGACTTGGTGCTTTTATTTAGACTGTGGGTCATTTTTTTTTTTCTGGCTGGAGGGGAACACGAAGTGGGGGACTGGATCTCTCCTGGGCAAGTGGAGGATGGGAAGGGAAGAGTCAGTTCAAGCTGGGATTGTGATTACATAAGAGGGCTTCTCTCTCTCTCTCTCTGTCTCTCCTTACCCCATCCATTTCATCTGGTCTTGTTTTTAACGTAGTCCAGGCTATACTAAACTGGCTATGTAGCCTAGGCTGGCTTCAGACACATGATCCTCCTCCCTCAGCCTCTAGAGTGCAGGGCTTTCAGATATGCCACCATCATGCCTGGCCCCATCCCACCTTTATAGGGCAAAAGTCACCAGCACATTGGAATAGGTCCTTAGAAGCACCTGAGCGTACAGAAGAGAAATAGCCTAGATTCTGGAGCCAGTCAGATGGGGTTCAGACCCAACCCCACTTCTCTTTTGCTGCGTGACCTGGAACAGTTAAGTTAACTCCCCAGAACCCCTCCATGTCTGCAGAAGGAGAGTCTCACTGATCTTTTGGGACCATCAGAGTCAATGGGTTGCTAAAGAAGGGTCTGGAGGACAAGGCCAGCCACACATAGCAATGTTTTGTCAATGTACAGGATTGCTTTTAGGGATGTGTTTTATTGCTGCGTATCTAGATGAAGCCATATCTTTTCGGTGGCCCTGAGCTGGCACCTGTGGCCCTGCTGAGTGATGCTGCAGGCCTAGCTCATGGAAAGACCAATAGCATAAGCATAGGATGTGCTGTTCAGCTATCCAGAAAGTGCTTGTGGTCTGGGCTGTAGCTTGGCAGTGGAGCGCCTGCCAAGTGTGTGTGGAGCTGTGGGTCTGATTCCAAGCACCTCAAAAATAAAAAGAGTCACTTACTAGGGGGTGAAACATGGACACTGAACTCACCCACAACCACATCTAACGGGAGCAGGTCTGGGGATTTCACAGGCTCTCAGATCTTTCTAGACTCCAAGAGGGTTACAGGGTGGTATCATTAATAGAGGATAGGGTTGAAGCAGGAGGAAATTTGTTCACTGCTGTATCCTAAAGGGGGAAAGCCCAAGTCAGTTCTGGAGAGATGGAGCTGGGATAATGTCAGATACTAGCCAGGTCATAAAGCCTCAGAATTAGCTTGGCTTCGGGGTGGGGGGTGGGGGGAGGCTCCAAGTATCGGTATGGGGTTCCAGAAGGCAATAATACAGAGTGATGGGTTCAGTTCGTTCTCGGAGTCACATCTTTGAGGGCTTCCTGGAGGAGGAAGCCACATAGAGGGCAGCATATGGAGGAATATAATTTCAAGGTGGAAAAAAAGACCTCTTTGGAAGAGGCTGCAGCCAGATCTCTATGTAAAATAGAGTGGCTTGTTTTGTGTCATGTGGTTAGATGGAGGATCAGAAGTAGGTATCACTGAGAAAAGGCTGTCTCCTCCAGAGATGAGCTAGCCAGCCATGGGATGGGAGCATTTTTTGGGGTCCTGGGATCTCTGTCATAGGCATATTCAAGTTTAGGACAAAGGATAACTGGTCAGAAATAGTATAAAAGGAACAGGGTGACCTTTGTGGTTCCTTCCAAGTCTCGGCAACTGCATTCGACACTGACAGATGTGGTGTGTGGACTGTGGGGAAGCAGTTTGACTGGGTTTGGAGGGAGGATGACAGGGTGGATTGGAGCTTCTATCCCTTTCCTGCATTTACTTTTTAAAAAACGGACAACTGTCTTTTTGAGATGTAATCCATGCACCATACCATCTGCCTGTCTAAAGTGCACAGAGTTCAGAGGGTATACAAATTTGCCCCGTCTCTGTTCTTCATGGAGAATCTCTTAAGTGTTTACCAAACTTTGCATTGGTGTCCTGGATACCTGAGAATTAAAGGTCCTGCCTTCATAGAAGAGACAGGTAAGTGTTCAGTCAGAAGAACAGCCACCTGGGAGATGCTGAGACAGAGCAGAAAGGACCTGGGGGAAGGGGTGTAGGGAGGTGACATTTGAACGGAGGAGGCCAGGGACAAGTAGATAGCGAGGGTCAAAGGAATATTCCAGGCCCATGATAGCAAAGGTTCCAGGGATGGATGGGGTCAGTGGGTAGATTCGAAGGGCAGCAGGAAGCCTGGGTGGCAGTTCAGTGCCCCATCTAGTGGGCCAGGCATTCCCAAGGTCCTATGGCACTTTCTCTTTAGGTGGTCTGTTCACTTAAGGTCACCTCAGGTCAAGAAGGAGTGAGCAGCATGTAAAAGCCACCTGTGACCCTTTTCTATGGCTTTTGCTTCGGTACCTGGTGATTGCTTCTCCGGTGCCTAAGTGGTAGGGCTAATGGGAGATCATGACACCAGCCCCCTACCTCCACAGAGCCTCTCCCTGTCTCCCCTCTGGACTGTCCTAGGCCAGTCTCAAGTTTTTGGTACTCACTTCCTGAGTGACTTTGGACCCGGATCTTTCCTGCTCTGTGAAGCGGAGACTCAGCCAGTCTGGGCAGAGTGGATGTCTCCTGGCATCTAGGAGTGTGCCTTGACCGGCAGTATCTGTCGCTACCCCAAACAAAAAGGTCCAGGAGGAAGGTGGGTCCGCTGCGCTGGCCCAGCTCTTCAGCCAGGAGAACCGAGCCCCTCACTGCCCGGTTCTCCAAAGCGGGGCTGGGAAGGCTCTTGGCACCTACTCGGGCCAGGTCGAGCAGGGGCGGGCTCGGAGGAGGCGCGGGACAGGGACTGGCCAGCTGCAACTGAGATCACAATCGTCCTGGTGCCGCTCAGTGGGGTGCGTCCCTGGATCTGTTCAGGTAGGCGGGGGCGCCAGATTCCTGGCTCCCAGCGCAGACTGAGAAAGGCGCGGTGGGAGTTGGGGTGGGGGAGCTCAGCAGGGAGGCTTGGTCGCGGTGGGGGCAGCAGCGAGGTCCCTGTCCAGCCTTGTGACCTAGGGATATTCAACTTACCCTGAGGCTGACGCTGGGAAGGGAACAGCCTGGGTGATGATGGCAGAGAAGACCTATACCTATAGGCGATGGCCAGGGAGGTTGGCATCATTGGCCGCTAGAGATATGCCTTTGGGAATAAGGGCTCCACCAAACGGGCCACTCCTTTTCTTCAGGAGTTCAGAGGATCTCAAAGTCTAGCTAACCCACCAGCCCCGAGGTGGGCTCTAAAATGGAGGAGAGGGGGAAGTTTCAGGTTTTTTGAGGGAGCAAAGAGCGCTTCTGCCTCCTGCCCTTACCTGTGACATCAACAGCTTTTCTTGTCCAGTCCCCTCCACCAAGCCCAGGGCCTCATCTCTTACCTCTTCTCTGAAGCTACCCTTGGATCCTCCAGATCCTCCTCCTGCCTCCCAGAACCCTCTGACTTTGGGAATGTTGAGGTGGGGCTGGGGTAGCCAGAATTAATTTGGGGTGCTATTCTTGTTGCTTTAAGGAGTCCAATTAGGAGCAGAAGAAGGATCCAGTGCAAGCCCTGCCAGGATGCAGGCCCAGGGATGCCTGGGAGAGGGCACAGGGCATAGAGAACAGTTAGGTTTGTAGGCTTTTCCAGCAGCGGAGGGAAGAGAAAGGGTCACTGAGACCAACACTCCCTTCCCCTATATTAGAGATAGTTATTCTGAATTGCTGTTGAGAACCATGCAAGGAGAGATGCAGGTCTGATAGTAAGAAGAACTTTCTTACTTCCTAAGAGTGGGTTGTGAGTCTTTTAGAGGCATCTTAGGACTCAGGAGAGGAGTCCCCTATCTTTAGGGCTTTTCGTGAAGGAGGGGAGTCCCCTGGGGCACTCAGGAGTGAGGACAGAGCAAAGCATGGAGAGATGGAGGCTGTGATCTCACCCATACCATCTCACTCCTTCACCTCCTCTGCTCTCTCACCCTTTCTTGGAGCTGGATGGATTCTTGACTTTCCAAAACCCTTGGCCAGCTCACTCCCAATCCTAAGCACTCAGAAGTCCCCAGGGAGGAAACAGGTTTCTGTTGTCACTACTTGAGGTAGGAGACAGAGATGACTGTCTGGCATTTGTCCCAGGGAACTTCAGGCCTGGCCTCTGCTTCCTGGATCCAACCCTAAGCATCCTGTTGTATGGGACTGGGGCCCAGCAGGGCTGACCTTGCTCAGACCACCCATCTCAGTCCTCTAGGTGGGGGGCTCTGACTCCAGAGGGGTCTGAGTAATAAATGACCCTCTACCCTATGTTCTATGGCCTTTGGCCCCTATCCGTCTCATCCTCTGCAGGGGCAGGCAGAGGACCTCACAGGAGAATGGTAGCTGAGGACCCCACTGAAACCCAGGGTTCTGAAATGCATTTATCATCTGTCCAGAGTGACAGAGAGAGGACCCTGGGAGCTGTGCTCCTGTGCTACCCCCCCCCTCGGCTCCATACAAACAATGCAGACTAAGAGAAGCCTCTATCTATGGACTCCCTGGGATCCAGCAGGCTTGGCTAGGTACCACTGATTACATGTACTCAAGAGCTGTTTTCTTTGCACACCCTAGGAGATGGCAGTAGAGAGGTGGCTGAAGTAGCAGAGAGGCCACAGAGCTTGGTGACACTTCCTCCAGCTCACTGAAGGGGATCTGGTTCCACTAGGACCGGAGCATTAAGAAGCTTCTTCTCTTCTAGAAACTTCCTAGTGTAACTGGGTCCATGGTTGGGTGGCCTTCTCTCGCTTTGCTCGTAGCCACAAGGGTAACTGAGATGATCTTGGGTCCTCACCCTAACTCTATATGACAGTTCTGTGTGCTTATGTGGTGGGGGTGGAGTGGGGTGGGGTGGAGCTAACCCAATTCTCTTGCCCCTTCCACTCCGATCCCATAAAACTTCCCCAGTGTTCCAAGGCGTGGTGGAGTGCTGGCAGCTGGTTTTCTACTGTGTCTTGAGTGCCTTGATGGCCACTTCCCTTCCCAGCAGCTCCTTTTATGCAGCTAAGACAGTGTCACACAGCCTGGCCGGGCCACCGCCCCTCCACACAGCTGCTCTAGCTGATTCACCGCTATAACTCTGCCTGTAAAAGTCCCAAGAGATCATGTTCAACCTCGTCCTCTCTCCTTAAAGACCAGGAAACCGAAGTCCAGATGGGCAGGGACCAGCTGAGCTTGGCCCACTAGCCAGGCCCCCTTCTCAGAGCCAGGGCCTGGGGCCTGGCTGGGAGACATACAAGGTGGCTGTTGGCAGCCATGGGGGAAATGCCGGAGTGTAATTGGGCTCATTAAGTGTTTGCTGAGGAAGTCTCCATGCCCGGCTAAAGTTGGGAACAGGCCTAGAAATTTCTCCTCCAGTTACCCCTTTGGAAGAGGACATCTTCCCAGCCTTCTGCATGCTATGGCCTTTGACCTCTTCCTTCCCATTCTCTGCATAGGCGGGCAGAGAGAGGGTCTCTGCTGAGGAGTCCACTAAAAGCCAGGGTTCTGAAGGACATTCATCTTCTGTCCAGAGCAGTGGAGAGGGGACCCTGGGAACTGTGTCTAAGTGCTTCCCCAACCCATCCATCAACTCCACCCAAGGTACAAGTTAGACTAAAGCCTTTATAAGCTCAGGCTGGCCTTATCACAGACACATCCCCTCTCTCTCAGAAGGTGGAACAGGAGGCGTACCCCCATTCCCGGGTATACTGGACAGATGGATTCATGCACGTTCTCTCTCCACTTCATCTTGTGGCTTGCTTCCTTCCTCTGGCTCTTTCTCGTCCAGGGTGTGATACCTCCCTGCCTGGCCCCAGTGTCCAGGCTGCCTCTCAGCTAGGAGCTTCCTGCCCCATCTTGTCTGTCTCTTTCCACAGAGGAGGGAACAGCTCTTCAGCTCCTTCCAGTGCCTCCCTCCCTTGGCCCTGAGAGGAGGTGAAGATGAGATTTCCTAGAAGGGGTCCTTAGCTCAGGTTCCTACCACATTTACCCGGATGTGCAGCATCCTTAAGTCCTCAGGGCACCCTCTCCAGCTGTCTCTGCCCTTTCTTGTCCATTGTTCTCAGCCACAGTCCAGGCTAGATAGGACTGGAGCAAGGTAGGGGAGTCTGCTGGCTTTGGGTCCCCAGCAGACAGCCTCTGGGTGGGTGGGGTGGGGAAGGTGACCGTCTTTTTCTGGAAGCCTCTAAGTCTAGTGCCCCATCTCCCAGCTCAGGCCACCTCAGCACTCACCCAAGAGCATTCTCAGCTTAATAGGGGCTGCATAGCTCGTATCCTCTCCTGATCCCCTTTGGGCCTGGGAGCAACTAAACCCAGGCTGTTTAGTCAAGAGAGGTGGGGCAGGGCAGTGATTAAGGACTCTGAGTCAGCCGAGTTCAGTTCAGGTCTAGCAGAGAACCTTCAAGTCTTCTTGTCTGGGGAGGTATAAGCAGGTTACTAATAGTTTCCACCTCATGAGGGGATTGTGGAGTTTAAAACAGTTCTTGCCAGGTGATGGTGGTGCACACCTTTATTCCTAGCACTTGGGAAGCAGAGGCAGGTGAATTTTTAAGTTGGAAGCCAGCCTGGTCTACCGAGTAAGTTCCAAAAGAGCCAGGAGGAGGAGAAGACAAGATCTCACTTAGCCTAAGCTGGCCTTGAACTCTCCATGTATCCAAGGCTGATTCTGAACTTCTGATTCTTCTGCCTCTCCTAAATGCTGGGACTATAGGCATGTGCTACCACACTGGGTTTTATGTGCTGTATGGGGTCAAACCCAGAAGTTCATGCATTCTAGGCAGCCAATAATACCAACTTGAGCTATAGCCCCAGGCCCAGAGAAGCCTCTGGAACTATTTTTTTTGTCTTCCAGTTTTCACCCTGGTTTCCCATGGTCTTTGAGGCAAGCCCACAGCCTTGCTCCTGAACTCAGTTTCCCTCTCTTGGCATATTACTAAAACTCAAGTGGAGGTCAGAGGAGAGTGAGTCACTGTGGTGTTGAGTATGGCTGGTGTGTGCGTGTGCACGCGCACCTGATGTTCACATAGAGTTGGATAAGCCATGTGCATCCCCACACTTGGCCTCCCTATGACTGAGAGCCCTGGCTTAGCTGGACAGTGTAGCTCAGGAAGGGACAGCTGGGAGGCCTGTGTCAAGTAGCACAGGTCACAGCAGGCCCAGCATCCTGGCAAGGGACACACATTAGCCCTGAATCCCAGCAGTTCTGTGTGCCCAGAAGCTGTATATCACAGAGGTTTAGCCAGAAGTGTGGCACATAGTTGTCTGCTCTTTTGAGCCATGTCCCTGTCCAGTCTGTCATAAATTGCACTGAGATTTCAAAATATCCCTGTCCCCTTGAGCTCTTCCTGGACAGCTAAGAAAGTCTCATTCCTTTGAGGTCTCTACCTGGCCTTGATACCTGGACCACCTCTTCTAACTCTGGCATCTGGGACCTCCTTCCTGTCCTCTGCTAGAGGGTAGAGAAAGGATTGGAGAAGGCAGAGGGGCTTTAGGGTCTGCCATCTAGGGGCACAAGAAAGCTAAATGTTAGTGAAGACTCCATGTAGCACTGGGGACCGTCTCACAAAGTGTTAAGAGTGACCTCCAGTTTGTCTTCTGAGGGGAGGGTAGTGTTCTGGATCCCTGGATAGAGAAGCAAGGGTACAACTTTGATACCTCCTGCATTTGGAAGAGTAATGTGGCCTGGTTGGGGTAGCTACCTCTTATCTTCCTGGTAGATGCCCACTAGACCACTGGGAAGCAATTGCTGGTATTACAGCCCAGGAGTACCACTCTGCAACCGGATGGGAGCTTCAAATTCTCAGGCATCTGTGGCTCTATGAGGGTCAAATTGTATTAGTTTAATAAAGTAGAGGTAACAGAATAATACAAAATGGGGGCTGGAGAGGTGGCTCAGAGGTTAAGAGCATTGACTGTTCTTCCAGAGGACCTGAGTTCAATTCCCAGCAACCATATGGTGGCTCATAACCATCTATGATGACATCTGGTACCCTCTTCTGTATACTGTATACATAATAAATAAATATTTAAACAGAAAAAGAATAATACAAAATGGACAACAGAAATTGTCTCACAGATCTGGGTTCTCAAGGCTGGTGCCTCTGTGAACTATGAAGAGGAATCTGTCTCATGTCCTTCCCATAAACAGCAATGGATATCTGGTAATCTTTGGGATCTCTTAGCTGATTGGTGCATTGCCTGATCTCTCTATCCATCCTCACATGAACCTGTGTGCACATCTATGATATCACACTCCTCAAATTGGGTTCACCTGTTGTATGATCATTCCTAGGGTAACATAACTGTCTGTTCATCTTAGGGCACTAATCAAAGACAGACCAAGGAAATTATTATACCCAAGCATTGCTGAGTGAGCCAGTGAGATTACTGGGACTACTTACTAGAAGTATGGGCGGCTGCATCACTGAAAGGCCAGTCTCAGTATGGTGATGATTCAGGAAAATTGTATCCCTTAATCCCTGCACCATTGGCTGATGGGAGAGCCTCCTCTCTCAAGAACTATTACTGCTTCTCAACTTTGGGGAAAACTTGGTGAATCTTGGAACTTTTAGAAGTTTTCTTAGCCTTGTATGTTTTATCAACTTTTTTAAAAAAGGTTTTTATTTTTATTTATTATGTATACAGTGTGCTGTCTGCATGTACACCTGCAGGCCTGAAGAAGGCAGCAGATCTCATTATAGATGGTTGTGAGCCATCATGTGGTTGCTGGGAATTGAACTCAGGACCTCTGGAAGAGCAGTGAGTGCTCTTAACTCTGAGCCATCTCTCCAGCCCAAATTTTGTCAACAGAGTCCCATGAACCAGCCTCTTTCTTCTTTTTAGGAGGGAGTGTTTCAGTTGAAAGGAAATTACTATACAGCATCATCCCACACTGGTCCAATTTTTCCCAGTGGTCTTAGCTTTGAACATGATTATTTCCTAATACATCAAATGAGGGGATGAGACAAATTTAACCTGTAACACATAGGAAGCCTCAGACATTCAATAGTAGTTGGTGATGTGGGCTCAATGGCCTTATCCTATGATGGAGTTACACTGTGACATGCACACAGGGTGAATGAGACAGATTACCTTACCCACCCATAGTGAACAGAGACATTTGCAGTGACCCAACATATCACAAGTGACATGAGGACAAGAACTGAGACTGTCAGTGTGAACCATGAGAGAACACGTACCCTAACCTAAGTGAGCCTTCTACCCACAGTCCCCACATGAGTAATGGCAGACATGTATCATCACATGGACCACTGTCCACAAAAACACCGAACAGCTCACGAAGAACATTAAGGAAATGTCTACAGATTCATGGCCATGGACCTGGGTAATCTCCTCTTCAGATGTGGACCCCACCGATAGATGTATGCTCCTGTGAGAACCTTGTAGAATTTCTTAACTGTGCTGATATGTAGAGTGGGAATTAAGGACTCAGGAAATGACCTTGAGAGAGAAAGATTAGCTTTCTCCAGCTGCTGTCACAAAGCACCGCAGGTCAAGGGCATAAACAGCGGAAATGTGTCCTTAGTTGTGGAGCTAAAGGCCTGGGTGATCTTGGTGTCACAATGTTGGCATTAGCAGTGATGCCCTCTCTTCTTACCGTCACCTTCATTAATTCATAGACAGGGTCTAGTGGACCCTGGGTCTGTCCTCAAGCTCTCTAGGTGGCTAAGATTAACCTGGTGCTTCTCATCCCTCCAAGTGCTGGGATAACAGACATGTGCCACTGATGCCTGGTCTATGTAGTGTTGGAGATTGAACCTAGGACTTCCCTTATGCTGGGCAAGCAACTCTGTCAACTGAGCTACAGGCCAACTTTCTACTCCTGCCTCTCTCTCTCTCTCTCTCTCTCTCTCTCTCTCTCTCTCTCTCCCCCTTAAGACAGCATTTGGGGCTAGAGGGATGGCTCAGCAATTAAGAGCACTGACTATTCTTCTGTAGGACCTGAGTTCAATTCCCAGCATCCACACGGCAGCTAACAACTGTCTGTAATTCCAAGATCTGACACCCTTACACAGTTATACATGCAGGCAAAATACCAATTCACATAAAATAAAAAAATATTTTAAAAAAAGACAGCATTTAACATTTTGCTATGTAGTCCAGGCTGGCTTCCAGCTCCTGTTCTTCTGCCTGAGCCCCCTCCAACGCTGAGATAACAGGTGTGTGTTATACTCAGGCTCAGGGTTGAGTTCTCCTGAAACAGCCTTGTTCAAATTTCTTTGCCTTATAAAGACAGTATTTGAGCCAGGTGGTGGTGGTTCCAGACTTTAATCCCAGCACTGGGGGTGTAGGGCGAAACATGCAGTTGGATCTTTATGAGTTCAAGGCCAGCCTCATCTACAGAAGAAACCCTGTTTAGAAAAAAAAAAAAAAAAGTATTGTATTATCCAGTGTAGTTACATTTTGTTATATTTAAGGTTAGGGCTTCAACAATGGGAAAAGGTTGAACAGTTTATCTGTAACTAGAGAACCGGGCTCAGTCTTGCCTTCTCCAGCGTTTGGGGTTGCTCAAATCTGAATGAAACAGGCACTGACGCCAGGAAGTCTCCCAATAAAGCTGAAACAGGAAGCAATGCATATACACACGCATATGCACAGGTACACATATGTGTGAATGCATGTACATACACACATATTGTAAACATGCACACACACACACCAGGAAGGAAGTGAATATTACAAGTTCTGTCTGAGAAAAGGAATTTGGCAGCCAGCTCCTGAGTAGAAACAGAAGCAGACAAGGGGAAGAAAGTTCCAGAGAAACAAGTTAGGAGGGAGAGGTTCTCTGAAAAATAGGGATAATTACCAGAGAGGAGGTCATGAGAGTCCAGGGTGGAGCGCTGTGTGAATGCTGCCTTCAGCAGACGAAGGTCTCAACCAGGGGCCAACTATGGCCTCCCCTCAGGTGACTAAGACAATAGGGGCATCTCAAGCCATGTGGGGCAGGGCAGGGATGTCTCTCTCTACAGGCTGTCACTCTTGGTGGATGCCACTCTGCTAGGTATAGGGCACAAGATGGTTGGGTTTCTGGCCAGAGGGCAGTTGTGTCTCCAGGAAGTAAGTACCACATGCCTGCCTGTCTGCCACAGGATTGTCAGTTCCTGCCTCAAGGCTGAGAATGGGACAATGACTTCCCAAAATATGGCTGCTAGTCTGCTGTTTCCCTAATGTCACCTATTCTCTGAGACCCCCATCTTTCTCTCTGGGATTCGTTTTCAGCCCCTGAGACCCTGTGTACCATTGGCCTCCAGGTGTGGAGCCATGTCTTACAGTCTTCCCTGTACTCTCTACTCTCATATTTTAATGCTACCATGCCTAACACAGACTACCCCCACCATGTTTTCTCTTGACATTTTGCCTGAGGGGGGTCTTTGGGCGTCAGGTGGGGTCATCTGGTATACCCACCAGCATCTCCAAATCTCAAACCTCCACCCAGTCATCATATATCTCCCTCCCTCTATCTGTTCAGGTATGAAGCGGCCACTGAGCCCATCCCCGTCAGGTGAGAAGGAACCCCCCACAACTGCAGCATCTGAGTGCCCCCCGCACTCTCCAGAATCATCGAAGCCTAAACGGGAAAGAAAACGACCTTCCTACACACTCTGCGACGTCTGCAACATCCAGCTGAACTCTGCTGCCCAGGCCCAGGTGCATTGTGGGGGACGCGCTCACCAGCGGAGGCTTCGGCAGCTCAGTCTGGGCAAGACTTCCACAGGGCCAGGTCAGTGTGGAGTGACTCTGAGCCTAGCACCCCTTCCAAAAACTGGATCTGAGTCCCTTTAAGGGACCCTGGGTCTGTGACTTCTGTGATACTGTCAGGTTTTATTTACAGAGCTGGAGATGTAGCTTGGTAGCATGGTACCTACCCAGCAGATCCTCTGGGTTTGACACCACAAAACCAAAAAAGTTTTGTTTTGCTTCTGGACAGCTTTCTATGGGATCTTTTGGGATGTGAGAGTCTTGAGGTCTCCTTTTGGGATCTCTTCAGTTCTAAGAGCCCTCCCTGGGTAGTGCTTGTGATTAAGACATTCATAACATTTCTCCAGCCTGGAGCATCCTGGCAGGGACAGTCTTCCAGACAATGCCATCACCTTCAGGGCATTCCAAACTCCTGCTTTTCAGGTGAGGGTCAGCACAGTGCCCAGCACTGTAACCAAGGAAGAACAACAGATGCTCTTCCTGTGGTACCTGGACTCCCAGCCAGGATTTCTGTCTCTCCCTGGCTGGGGTGACTTTGTAGGGGTTTGTCTGCCAATGCTGGAGGGGCAGCTGGCTGCAGTGCAGTGTTCTGGGGAAGATGGGTGAATGCTTCTGTGAGGGTGATGTCTGCTGACAGGCACATGGGGGTCACGAGCTGCAGGCTGGCAGGGAAGATAGAGCCACATGCAGGCCTAGGAGGGAGAGGAGGGAGCATTGGTAGCCTAAATCCAAGAGGTGACTTCCAGAAACCCACCTTGCAGCCCAGCTGGGTGGTTCCGCCAGAGGCTGCCTAGAACCTTGAGAGCTCCTAATTACTGGGTGACATTTATACAGTGCCCCCTTAGCATGATGGGAGTTGAGACAAGCACCCAGGGGCACAAAGCCTTGGAAGAAGAGAGTGCTGAGTGTGACAGGTGAGGGCATTTTAGGCAGAGGTCATATCCACAGCAAGTGACAGAAGACTCTGGTAGGGGGGATTAACTCCTCCAAGGAGGCATTTAGTATTAGACTCTCAGGGCTGTGACCGAGCAACCTGATGGATGATATTTCTGTAGGACAGGGGTTCAGAAGTCATTCCTTGAAGCTGGGTGGGTGGAACATGCCTATAATCAGAACACTGAGGCAGGATGGCTGTAAATTCAAGGCCAACCTGATTACATTGCCAGACTGTCTTTTTAAAAGTCACATGTTTATTTATCAAATATATTTATCTATTGTGGTTCAAGCTGATGCTCAGGAGTCTCATGTTTTGGCTATCGTTGGAGACAAGGTTTCTCTGTATAACCCTGGCTGTCCTGAAACTGGATTTGTAGACCAAGCTGGGCTTGAACTCAGAGATCTGCCAGCCTTTGCTTTCTTTTTTTTTTTTTTTTTTTTTTTTTTAAAAACTTTATTTATTTGCCTTGGTGTTTGCCTAGAACTGGAACTACAGACAGTTGTTAGCTGCCATGTGGGTGCTGGGAATCGAACCCGGGTCCTCTGGAAGAGCAGATGGTGCTCTTAACCGCTGAGCCATCTCTCCAGCCCCCAGCCTTTGCTTTCTTAGTGCTGGGATTAAAGGCATGTACCATCACAACCCAGCTGAAATGGAGGGCTTACATTTTTAAGGTTTTCAAATTTGAAAAAACTAAAAAAAGGCTGTCTAAATCACTCTACATAAAGATGAATTTATTCTCAGGTAGTACTAGACCTTGGAGAGGTGAGTGAAAGGAATGGCCGAGAACCCAGAAGAAAAAGCTAAACCTGTTGACACAGGCCAATAATCCGAGTTATTTAGAAGGCAGAGACAAGAGGATCTCAAGTTCACGGTTAGCCAGGGCTAGAGAGAGAGTTCAAAGACAGCCTGGGCAACTTAGTGAGATCCTGTCTACACAGGAAAAGTAACAAAGGCTAAGGATATAGTTCAGAGGGAGAGCACTTGCCTAGCATGGCATGATGCTCTGAGTTCAAACCAGGGTACCAGAAGAAAAAAATAGAAAAGGGGTGGGATGGGGTTAGCAGAAAAGGAAACAGTGAGTGAGCTGATGCAGGACATCAGGGAGCCTTAAGGACACCAGTGTTGGATCCTGGAGAAGAAAGGGTCTCACAGGCAGAGTCACAGCCAGAGCTAGTACAAAGACCAAAAGCTCCTGGCCTTGCTGGACAGCAGCCAGTGGAGCCTTGTGCAGGCTATGGGCTGAGCTTGGTTGAGGTAAGCTGGTAACCACCAGGTTAGCCTTTGACCTTTGTTTCAAGGAGGATGGGCTTCACAGCAGCATTGTGGGCAGGAGTATTTACTGTCTCAGAGGTCCCCAGTGAAGAACATGAGTGACACTTAGAGAAAACAGTTTCTGTAGACTTTCGTGTAGCAGATCCATCAGGACTTAGTGAGTGATGGGCTTTAGGGACCAAGGGAAAGGGAAGAGGAACGGATGGCTTCAGCTAGGCAGGTTCAGGGGGTGGGGGGTGGATAGGGCAGTTCAGTTGTTAGAAAGAGGTACCAAAAGGGAAGAGGGCCAGTGTTGGTGGGGTTGGCTTGGGAGATCACCAAATTAGGAGTCACCAAGAAATGGGAAGCCTCACACACCACTCCAGACTGTTAAATTTTAGGCCAATTAGGTCACCATGTATCAAGGGTGTGTCAAGAAATTAAAGGCCCTAGGCTGACCCCAATGCAAGATGCTGAGATCTCAGAGGGATGCTTGGTACCTGCCCCTCATCACTTACAGCTGGGCAGGGGAGGCAGCTATGGATCCAGAGCCTCCCACTGGCCATGCTGAGAGGTATGAACAGCATTGTGGGAGTAGAAGAGAATGACAGCTGTGCTTGGGGCCAAGACTTGAGGCCTGGGATTCCTAGGAACCCTGTTATTCAAAAACTCCGGTAAGAGAAGCTGCAGCCGCCCAAGGTCAAACTCAGTTGGGAGAAGAAAAGCCATAGGGCTTTGAGTCCTGCTAAAAACTGGTTCCAGCCTGGTGCAGGATCAGGCTAGGGCTGCTGGAGCTCCCTAGGGAGGTGGGGAGATCCCCACCTAGTTCAGGGAAGCTGGAGGTAGTGTGCAAGGAACCCTCAACAAGCTACTAAATTCCTAGGCATTCACTGTCTGTGATGCTACCCCACAGGAGAAGACCTAAGGCCCTTGTCTCTTGTAGACACAGCTGTCACTTCAATTAGGGTCCTTTGGGGCTAGAGGCTTCCCTAGTGACAAGCAGTCATAGGCAGTGAAGCTAGGACCCTCTCCCTCCTGAGGTGGTGTGTGGGAGGCGCTAAAGGGGTGGGCATGGCCCTTTCCTCCTCTGGCTCAGGTCAGAGGCTTCCTTCTTTGGCCAGGACCAACTGCAGGAGCCCTCACAGCCAAACCTGGGTTACACTTCTCCATCTCTACCTCTTGGTACTCCCTCAAAGCTCCATATTTGTGTCTGCCACCCAGGAGGCTGTTTCAGTCTGTAGAAATGTGTCTTGGGCTATCCTTTATTCCCTTACTCTGCTCTCAGGGATGGGGATGTGACATCAGGAGCCTCCTGCAATGAGGCTGAAGCCAGTGACCTTACTGATCACATGCAGACACCACCGTAAACTACTTGACTCCGCATCTGCAGACACAGAGGTGTAGGTGCACCTTCTTGGCTTCCATCCAGATGTTGGTGCAGCACAGAAAGTCAGGACACCTGGGTGAGAGGTGGCCTTCCGGTGCATTACTATAGAGACTGCCCACAAAGCAGGTAGACACCCAGCAGGCAGCCCAATCCCAACCCAGCGGACGAGGATGTTCAGCTCTCACTCTACACCAGACAATCCGAGGGCTCAGAAAGAATAACACACCCAAAGCCAGCTAGCTGGGTTTTGATCCTGGGTATCTAACTTTCAATCCCATCTCACTCTCCTACCCTGGCTGGAGAGAGCCTCCAATACATGAAGAGAGGTTGAGCTGGGCATAGTGGCCTATGGCTGTTATCCCAACACTTGGCAGGCAAGGGCAAGAGAATTACTAAGAGTTCAAGGCCTGATAGATGAAGAAAGTTTCAGGCTGGCCAGGGCTATATGGTAAAGCCTTGTTGAGAGAGAGAGAGAGAGAGAGAGAGAGAGAGAGAGAGAGAGAGAGAGAGAGAATGAGGGAGGGAGGAGAGAGAAAATGCGAGAGCTTGTTTGAGAATGGGAAAGAGGGTTAGCACAAAAAAGTAGGTCCAGCAAGATGATTTTACAGATGTTCATGAACCTCCAGCCATATCTCTGTTCTATGTTTCTTCAATTTAAAGTGGGGAACCAGGCCCAGTGTGGTAGTCATACATGCCTTTAATCCCAGCATTAAAGGCAAAGGCAGATGGATCTCTCTGTGAGTTCAAGGCCAGCCTGATCTATGCAGTGAGTTCTAGGACAGCCAGGGCTACCTAGTGAGACTTTGTCTCAAGGAAGGGAGGGAAGGGAAGCACCAAGCCTCTCCTCTCCCTCTTGATGGCTCAGGAAGGGTAGCTTCCAAAAGCCAGCCACTTCCTCTCCAACTCAGGGTGAAGTTAATGGCGCTATCTGATCTAGAGCGAGCCCACACTGTTACCCTCATCATCTATCACGCACATTGTAACAGACACCTGAAGGAACAGGAAGGAACTTCAGAAGTGCTTTAGGCTTTGCCTTCCTGAAGTGGCTAGAGGAACCCTGGAGGGAGAATGTAAACTAGACACTAGGAGGGACAGGCAAAAAGAGATGGGTCAGATTGAGACCAAAATGACTGCAGTTGTGGCAGCCAGCGTGGGATCTTGCGCACCTCACCCACTCTGCTCTCCGACTTTGATCGCTGTACCCTGAGCTCAGGAAACCAAAGACATGCTCATGCCCGAGTCACTGGCTAGATGGGTGCCCTCACCCTCTGCTCCCCACAGATGGAATTATTTCAGCTGGGAGGCTCTGGAAGCCCTCCCCTGCCCCTCCTATGTCTCTGGGTTGCCAATTTCTTGTCACTGAGGTCCCACCCATCCCCCAGCCTCCTAGCCACCCCCAGCCTCACCCATCTCCAGCCCCATCATCCTGAGGGTTCAGGTTCAAGCTTCAAAGAAATAGTATCTCCACCACCACCCCAGACCACTGAGCTCAGCCATTGTCTCCTTTGGTGACAGGTGACAGAAATGCCCTACATTTTCCCAGGACAGTCAAAACATCCTCTTGCCCCAGGTGAGACCTGCTCCCCAGACCACCCAGAGAGGCTCGGCTGTCTGGGTAGAGAATTAGGGGGCTTAACTTAGATCCCTACCTGGGAGAAGGCAGAGCTTCGGTGTCTCTGGGTGGGCTCATGAATTCTGGGCTTGAGTTTCTTTTCTTTTCCCACACAAACAGCTGCTTTCCCTCAGAGCCTCATCCTAACATCGGCTCTTCCTTAGGCTTGCCTTGTGGTGGGCGGGCAGGTATTGACTAAATTAGTCCCGTCATTGTCTGATGGAGACAGGGTGCTGAGTTGGTGACCCCCCTCCTGCAGTGGGCACAGACAGGGTGCTGAGTTGGTGACCCCCCTCCTGCAGTGGACACAGACAGGGTGCTGAGTTGGTGACCCCCCTCCTGCAGTGGGCACAGACAGGGTTCAGAATTCGAGACCGGATCCCAGCTGTGGCCTGGCTGTCTCCTCTTTTCCACCCCCACCTCCACGAAGCCACCAGGTGCTCAGGTAGTGGAGAGCCAGCTTTCAGCACCAGGACGGGGAGGAAGGAGAGAGAAGGGCTGGGAACTCCTTGCCAGGTGTCTGAAGTTCTAGCTGATCTGGCAGACTACTCCCCACTTCCTTTCTGATATTGCAGAGGTAACAGATCAGAGGGGCTAACCCGGGAGCCCTCCCGACCTCAGTGGCACCCTGTGACACTTCCCTGAACCACTTTGGTAAAAACAGTTAGATATAAGGGGGTGGCCAGGAAAGGAACAAGTGTGGTGAGTAGGGATTTCAGCAAGTTGAGAGGCAGGGGAGGTTTCCAGCAGTGCAGGGGTGACATGTGTGTGTGTGTGGGGGGGAGTACCTCCATCCCTGCAGGGGTGATGTGTGTGGGGGGGTAGTACCTCTGTCCCTGCAGGGGTGCCGTGTGTGTGTGTGGGGGGTAGTACCTCTGTCCCTGCAGCAGTGCAGGGGTGATGTGTGTGTCGGGGAAGGAGAGGGTAGCACCTCTGCCCCTGCAGCAGGTCTCTGTGGACAAGGTCAGCCTTTATTTCAGCACAAGAGGCACCAGGCTGGGAGCCTGGGGCACAGGAGGGGGTGAGCAGGACACACTCTCTCTCCTCTGTCCCTGTTTCCACACCCCTCACACTCTTGCAGACTGGCACTCTGCTCAGTCTCCCGTGGTAGGGACTCAGAAATTAGGGAATGGGCACTCCCCCTTTTGTGGCAAAGGGGAACAGGCTTTTCTAGCCTAAGTGGGAGCCCCTCCCTCAAGCCCTCCCCCCCCTGTCCCTCACATCCCCCTTCCCCGTCACTCTGGCTGGATTTCATTTGCTCCTGCTCAGCGCTCTGCTCTGTGGTGTCCAAAGGCTGAGAATGCTCTTGGGTGAGTGCTGAGGTCGCCTGACCTGGGGAGTGGGGGCCAGGCTTAGAGGCTTCCAGGAAAGGGTGGTCCCATTCCCCACCCACCCTTTCTCTGCCACTGTTGGTCCCCAGAGGCTGTCTGCTGGGGACCCAAAGCCAGCAGACTCCCCTACCTTGCTCCAGTCCTATCTAGCCTGGACTGTGGCTGAGAACAATGGACAAGAAAGGGCAGAGACAGCTGGAGAGGGTGCACACATCCGGGTAAATGTGGTGGGAACCTGAGCTAAGGACCCCTTCTAGGAAATCTCATCTTCACCTCCTCTCAGGGCCAAGGGAGGCACTGGAAGGAGCTGAAGAGCTGTTCCCTCCTCTGTGGAGAGAGACAGAGACAAGATGGGGCAGGAAGCTCCTAGCTGAGAGGCAGCCTGGACACTGGGGCCTGACCATTACCCTCCCACCATCTTACCTGTGTTCCCACACCCTGCTTGCCCCCCCCCACGGGCTCCTATCAGGCCTTTGTTTCTCCTTCTCTCTCCCCACCCCCCCTCACCCACCCCAGCTCCCACAAACACTTGCTGCAACCCAGGCTGGTTTTGAACTTGCTCTGAAGCCTAGGATGGCTTTAAACTCAGCATCCTGTTGCATGTATCTCTGCACCAGGCTTGCAGGACATTTTTTTGAGGGAGACAGCTTTCAAAGTTTTCTGAAAACCTCTTCCTGGGACAAGGGTCTGGAGGCAGTGGTCTAAGGGGGCATAGTGAAGTTTTCTAGCTACTGGGCTCTGGAGTTTCTCTAGCTTGGACAAGATCTGAAGCATCAGCACCCTCCAGACATCCCAGAAGTAAGAGAGAGGTTCTGGGGGATGTGAGGAGGAGCCCTGGGTTATACTTAGCATCCTACTGGGGAGTGGAGGGCCAAGTATCATGTCTCAGCTCAGTGTGCCCCCTCCCCGATTGCCACTCTCCACCCCACCTCACCTTTGGCTCTCCCTCTGGATTCCCATTTTCTTTGCATATTTAAAAATTATTAGCATATATTAACTATGCACACTAATGGTTTCATCATGACATTTTCATACTTGTAATATACTATGTGTTGGTCCCCGCCTCCACCTTCCTCCCTGTCTCTCCTGCTGATCTCCTTCCTCTTCCCAAATAACCTCCCCTCTACTTCCACATTTTGTTGTTTTTTTCTTTCTTGGTGAGTCAATGAGTTTCATTAAGATTGCTTGCTGGAGCATGCCTATAGGAGAGGTTATTTACAGGATGATGGCTGCCTTACCCCTGGCTATACCACTGAAGAAAATGCCTCTCCCTCCCCCTAGGAAGCACTAGCTGCTTGTAGACCCCCAGGGAGGTGTAGGGCCTCATGAGCCCCACCCTCTGAGTTTTTGTGTTCTCTATGATAGAAATAGCATCGTTTCTTTTATGTGCACATGGGTGTGCACATGTATGTGCCTCTCGGCGGTCTCTCCCTCAGTCCTATGGCTTGGAGTGAAGTGAGAGGGAAAGGGGACTGTTTGGTTGGATGGTCTTATGAGTCAGATGCATCTGGTTTTCTAAGGAAGTGTGTATGTACTTGTCCTGGGTATCGATCTCAGTTTGTGTGCCTCATTCTTTGCCAAGGTGTGTGCTGCTCAGCGCATGCTTATGGTTTCTAGTGATCTAAAGACATCTGTAAAGGTCTGTGTCCACTGATCTGTTGATCATGCTCACCTGTGTGTACATGCAGACTCACACTGGGGCCCTGAGGGGATGTGTGCCACTGCATGAGCATCATGTACTAGACATCAGACTTGGTTTCACCATGGGAAGAAGATGTATGTGCACACATGCCTGTCATTTTCAACTAGTGCTGTCTGTGTGGTGGGTACCTAGGGATCTCAGAGTGGGCATTGACCTTTTCCAATTTTGGAGCAACTACAGAGTATAGTTTCTCTGGACCCTCTCTGCTGGGCTGCAGCCAGGGTAATGTTATTCATAAGATGCCTGCTCTCCTGTCTCTGAATCCTAATGATGCATACCCAGGGCCTAAGGCTGCTGTCTGGAACAGTATCAGTTTGCCCTTCACCTTCCTAGGTTCCACATCTGATCTTTGATTGAAAGCATCTTAGGGTATCCATTTTAGTGCATTCATGTTACCCTGCTGCAGATGGGGTGGGACACTCGGCTCCCAGGAATACTGGGAGGATCTGCCACTTGATCTTGGTCTTGCATTTGTCACCAATTCATACATCCTCTGGGTAGTGGGCAGGGTAAAATGTTGGCATTGCAGGCTGTTAGGAAGAAAAGATGAGAGGGCAAAGCTATTTAACCCTCAACCGGTGCCCAGGGTCAATCTGCTACACATGCCTATGCTTAAGGGCGTGTGCATGCACACATGTGTGCACATGCACAAACACATTTAGCTTGCTTTTTAAATTTCTATTTTTTTTAAAAAAATTATTTATTATGCATCCAGTATTCTGTATGCCTGCACATCAGAAGAGGAACTAGATTTCATTATAGATGGTTGTGAGCCACTATGTGGTTGCTGGGAACTGAACTCAGGACCTCTGGAAGAATAGCCAGTGCTCTTAACCTCTGAGCCATCTCTCCAGCCCCCTTTAAAATTCTTTCTTCAAATATTGTGATACATGTTTTAGGATTCAGGTACTATTGCCCTATCTGGGGTTCACACATGAACAAGTTATTGGCCTAGGAATGTGACTCAGCTTGTAGAGCACTTGTCCAACATGCAGGGACCTCTGGTTTTGAGCTCCAGCATGCATAGAGCTGGCTGTGGTGGACACATCAGTAATCAGGGGCTAGAAGGAGGAGAATAAGAAGTTCAAGGTCATCTCTTTTGTAGCACATTTGAGGCCAGTCTGGTCTACACATGAGACCCTGTCTAAAAGAGAGAGAAGAGAAGAAGCAGGTTGTCTCTCCTGCCCTTGGGGAACATCTGGGAGAGAAGAAGTGAAGGAAGCAACAAAACCAGCAATGTGGGGGGGTGGGCTTGGGGGACAAGCGGGGGCAGTGATGGAAACTGGCAGGATTTCCTGGGTAGAGACATGCAGTTACAGATTCACAGAGAACTCCTACACATGGGGAACGGCCTCAGACAGGAGGCCAGGAGCCAGCCTGAGGGTTGGGGTAGCAGAGGGGATGTCTGAGATGGTCTCAAAGAGTGGGGGGATCTGATGAAGGAGAGAAGAATGAAAATTCTAGGTTTGAGAAAGTTACAGAGGATGAGGGTGTCTGGAGTGTTTGGGGACCTGGGTTCAATCTCCAGAGAGACAGAGATGGAGAGAGAGATAGAGAGAGACAGAGAGACAGAACACACTAACTTCAGCAGCTTTATGAAATAGCCTTTTTGGAGGTGGCTGGACAAACAGGAATACTAACAATACAGAGATGCTCAGGCTGGGGAAGTCTTATCTCTTGGCAAGGTGCTTGGCCTAAGTAGTAAGGTCCCAGGCTGGAGAGATGGTTCAGTGGTTAAAGAACACTGACTCTTCTTCCAGAGGACTGGGGTTCAATTCCCAGCACCCACATGGCAGCTCACAACTGTCCGTAGTTCCAGTTCCCAGTTCCAGGCAAACACCCAGGCAAATAAAATAAATAAATAAAGTTTTTTTTTTTAAAAAAAAAAAAGTAGTAAGGTCCCACTGAAGAGGCAAAAGCAAGAGAGCCCTACATTTGGACTGGCGTGAACTGGCTGTTCTCTGGCTGTAGGGGACAAAACCAGAGACCCCCTTCAGTGACCAGTGCAAAGAGGGTGAGAGCCTGAGCGGGGCCTAGACAGGGCTGCTGGGATGAGAGGTAATGCAGCCTACAGTTTGCAGTGAGGTCTATGGGAGCAGGAAGACGACATTCAGACTGCACCTCAGTTGTTTGATGCTTGAGAAACAGGGGAGCAACTCAGTCTGGCATCTTGGTTTCCCCATCCACAGACAGTAGTAATCTTGATCTCCTTGGGGAATCATGTAGGGTCTTAATCAGAGCCTGACTCAGTTTCCACTGACTGGATAAACAGTAGTTGCTGCTGCTATTTGGCACAAGAGGAAAGGACAAATATCACGTCACTAGGAGGTAGAGTTGGCAGGTCTGACCCAACTGGACAAGACCTTCAGATCTCAGAGACTCAACCTCGCTTCATGTCTATGGGAAGGTGGAAGCTACCAGCTGGTTGTTACTCAGTCTGCAGCCCAGGCTGCAGTCTGTCGCCTCACTCTGTGGCACATGTCACTGTTCATAAGTAGGAGCCAGCACCTGTGTGTGTGCACGTAGGAACAGATGTACCAGGGGAAAGCAGATGACCTTGGGATGCTTTGCTCTGTATTGACTTACTTCTGATAATACAGGTGTCTGTAGACTTTTAGGACAACATCCTGTGAGTTAGGACTCAGGAGGTCTGTGTTGTAGCCCTGGCTCAGCTACAAAATACTTAAGAGCCCTGAGAATCACATCTGTCTTTGAGGCTCAATATGGACTAAAAGTCTCTACTATGTTCCAAGATACTAGAGCAGCCATTGCCAATCAGCACCTTTCTTGTCCTGGATGGAGGGAGGCCCTTAGAAGGAGTTAGGGTCCCTTACCTCTCCCATTGTGGCTCACTGCATGACTCGATACACTCTGAACAGTCCTCCCACAGACCAGCCCATCCTTGTGGACAGCATAGTTGCCATTCCTGCTAACATCATTCCCTTGTGTCTTTCACCTCCTATGGCAGAGCTGGAATATATTTTCCAAGCTAAGTTGGATGGATGCCCCACCTCCCACCCCTGCCCCTGGTCTAGTGGGTTGTGCCTCCCTTGCTTCCCACCAGCTTCCCTCCCTGCAGAGTTGCTCTGTGGGCAAGGGAAGCAGGGGATCGTGAACATTTGGAGGGAGTCCTGGGTCCCCTGCTCTGAGAGCAGGCATGGTGCCCCCTGGGAAGGAGCCCTCTGGAGAAGCCTCTAACTCAACAAGAAATTTGAGGAGAATTCAGTGAGCAGGGAAAGGAAGAGTTTCCCTGACTAGACTCTTGACTACAAGTGGAAGCTGATGTTTCTTCTAGAGTGTCACCAGGCCCTGGTGTACAACAAGCATGGCAGAGCTGGGAATGCCATCACAGTGGACACTGACACTTCCAGTACCATGCCCTGTTGCGTCCTGTCACCTCAGGAGCTCACTGCCAGGCTCAATCAGGGTGAGCCCTCTCTGGAAGGCCCTGCTGAGGGTGAAGGGACCTACCCCAATGTGACAACCACTCCCACCTCCAGGGTCAACAAGGTGGAGGCAGACCTGGCCAGGGTGGCTGTGCTGGCCACTGTGTACTACATGCTAAAGAGGATGTGCCTGATAATTGATGCTTGAGCTGCTGAGGTTCATTCTGTGTCAGGCACTGCTGGGCACAGAGCATGGCAAATACTACAGCCCCAGGAGGTGAGGAACGTGCAGGTGGGTGGCAGCCAGTGGTAAAAGGAAGGGAGGCACTGAGCCACCTGGGAGAAGCACCAGTGTGCCAGGCCCCTGGGTAGGAACCAACACACTTCATTCATACCTCCACTGTGCCAGACCTGCACCAAGGGCTGCCTACATGCCTGGCACTGGGTCAGCCACATTGAGTACAGCAGTGAAGAAGCCAGGCCTGGCTCCTGCCATTGGGTGAACCTAGTCATATGTTGTATGAGGTTTTTGTTTTTGTATGGGCTAAAGGTTTGGCTCATTTGTGGCTGGTTTTTCATTTTTTGTTTTTTTTTTAAATGAGACATTTATGTTAATTTTATTTTGTTTGGCCTATGTTTTAGACATATTGTTAAGTAAAAAGCTTATCCTAATTTAACTTATTTTTTTAATATTTAATTTTATTTTATGTGAATTGGTGTTTTGCCTGCATGTATAACTGTGTAAGGGTGTCAGATCTTGGAATTACAGACAGTTGTTATGTGGATGCTGCGAATCGAACTCAGGTCCTCCAGAAGAACAGTCAGTGCTCTTAACCGCTGAGCCATCTCTCCAGCCCTTAACTTATTTTTATTAATTTATTTTGTTATGTGGCCTGTGGCATGTAGTTTATTTGTATTTTTATTTTTGGGGGGAGGTGGCTGGATGGAGTCTGTCTGACTCCGCCCCCTTCTCCTTGAACTTTAATTTTTTTTTTTTTTGCTTTTTTTATAGTGTTGAACACAGGCTAAAACAGCTTTTTTATTTATAGAATGATATTTATAGCATATAGACAAACATCTTTATTTTATTTTTTGTCTAATTAAAAAGGAAAGTTTTAGTATTAACATAGTAAGATTGTATATAACAAAACAGTTATCAAGCAAGAATTATAGTTATAATATCTAGTTTATTTGTAATTTACAAAATTAAAGAAAATATTTTATTGTCTATTTTATCTTTGTGAGTTTAAAGATTTATATCTAATATATTTTTAAAAATAATTAAGAAAAATTATATCAAAAAAACAAAAAAAGAATAATTATATCTATAATTATTAAACCTTTATATTAAAGATTATAGAAGGATTATTTAAGTAAATAGGAAGCCTAAGCAGCTTTTAAAATCTAGAAATGACAGAGATGACACTTGTGTGGACAGTCACTTAAAGTATTTTTGTACTGTTGGGGCATCTATCTTTCGTTTATAGGGAATAAGTCTATAGAGAATTATTGGGGGCTGAAGAGATGGCTCAGAGGTTAAGAGCACTAGCTACTCTTCCAAAAGTCCTAAATTCAATTCCCAACAACCACAGTCATACCGCTCACTCTCTGGGCCAGAGGTTGTAAACTGGTGATCTGGTGCCCTGATTGACCTAGCATGATAACTTCTCACTGCACTTTTGAAAAATTTAACTTAGTTTTAATTTTTAAAATGTAGCTGGGTATGGTGGCACATGTCTTTAATCCCAGTGCTTGGGAGGCAGAGGCAGGTGGATCTCTGAGTTCAAGGCCAGCCTGGTCTACAAGACAGTTAGGGCTTTTATACAGAGAAACCTTGTCTCCAAACAAAATATTACAAAAAAAAAAATCAGAAATAGGTATAGTTGTGCACACCTGTAATCCCAGCACTTGGGAGAGTAAGGCAGGAAGATCAGAAGTTTAAAGTTCTCTTTACCTACATACTGGACTTGATGCCAGCTTAAGATACATTTTAAAAAATCAGGAGATGGTAAAAATTGGGCTTGGTGATATCTGCTGGAAAAGGAAGTTTTCCTGCTTCCAGCGTATAGTCTAGACCCTGGACTTCCCATGAATTTCCCACTTTTATATCCCTGACCCCCCCTTCAAACTATAAACGATCCATGTAGCCCCTAGAGTCCTGAATTCTGCAGCTCTGCTTCGGTTCAGCTGTGTGAGTCGTGGGGTAGGGGCTAGGGGTTCATTCTACAAAAACAAACGGCATAGAGCTGGAACCCTTGAGATGGCAGGGAATTGCTGGTGAAGATGTCTGTTAGTGAGGCCCTGAGCTGTCAAGTAAAGGGAGAGCCTTGCCCATGCAGAAATAAAGCAGGCTGGGATGAGACTGCAAACACCAGAAAAACAAAGCAACCGCATAATCTACCCTTCTTAGCATTCTTTATGGTTCATAGATCACTTCACATTCATAAAGGTAATAACAAAGACAGATAGATAATAAAAGGCTACTCATGTTGCCTTTTAGGCAGATGAGGGCAGGCAGGTATTAGAGCTGAGAAAACTGAGGCTCAGACAGGTAAAGTGGCTTTCCCAGGGTAGCACAGCCTGTCTGGCCCCAAGCTTGTGTGCTTCCAACAGCCCTGCATTGACAGCATCCCCTCTCCCAAACCTGGAGGACAAGACTAACTCTGTCCTTCTATTTTTTTCTGTCTGGTTGTCCCAGGTGACTGTTGCCAGTGTCTAGCACACTGCCAGCACCTGAAGGCATCTCCATATGTGGGGCTGGTGTTAGAAAAGACCAGGGACGGGGCTGGAGAGATGGCTCAGCGGTTGGGAGCACCGTCTGCTCTTCCAGAGGACCCGGGTTCGATTCCCAGCACCCACATGGCAGCTAACAGCTGACTGTAGTCCCAGTTCCAGGCAAGCACCAAGGCAAATAAATAATAAATAAATAAAGTTTAAAAAGAAAAGAGCAGGGACTAGGCAGAGTCCCATACTCTGTCTCCGTTTGCCACTTCGGTGTCCCCATGTGATGGCCAGCCTGCTACCACTTTCTTGGGCAGTGTAGAGGTACAGGAGGGTGAAGCTATTGCTTACCAACTCCTGGACATCCTGCAGGTTTTTGGCTTATCTGCACCCATACTGGACTGGCTCAGTTCAAGCCTCCTCAGTCACCTACTGGCAAGTGATATCGGCCTGTAGCTCAGGGCCACTTGCCCGCTGCCCGTGGATCTTCACTGTCTCCCTGCCCCCTGTCTATCTGGGTGGGTATGAGAGGATATTGGATGCCTTGTTCTGCCTGCATGGTGACCCCGGTTCCACATGGTCCCTGAGCTCAGTGCAGCCTTGGACCTTGCAGCTCTTGACTTGGCAGGTCCTCAGCGAGTACATTGGTCCTTCCTGTTGCCTAATGTGGAAGTAGTAGCTGAGGCCTGGCCTTGCTTGGTGCGCCCTGGCCTCCTGGATGGCTGCCGCACTGGCCTTGGTCAAGCGCCAATTCCCAGGTCATCTTTGTAGCCTTCACCCACTCACTGCTCTGCACTCGGCCTTCGGTGGGTGCAGAAACTTGCTCTGGTCCTGCAGCACAAAGAACTGGACCTGGTTTTGTTGCAGCCAGTGGTGATGGCATACCTTCCTTGCAAGTTCAGCCTGGCTAAAAGGCTTCCAGTAGAAACTGATGATCTCTGAGCCTGACCCCAACGCAGGCGACAGCACCTTCCACAGTGTGGGGCTGCTGTCAGAGGCTTCTCTGCGAGGCTTGGAGCGCCTCCAGGAAACTTTCCGGGATTCCACGAGAGGGGTGGGGGAAGGACCCTCGCTGGATGTGGTGACCGTGTTGGTGATGATCTTCGATCTCTGCCTCTGCCACTACCCCAAGGATCAAGTGCGCTCCTGGGCAGCTCCTGCTGTTGCTGGGCTCTGAGCTAGTGTTCTTCAAGTGCATGGTGGCCAGCCTCGGGCGCCTCTGCCCACAGGCCCTGTGCGCCAAGCTGGCGTGTGCTCATTCTGAGCTGCATGAACTCTTCCCTGACTTTGCCGCCTTAGCTTTGGTACTGTCCGCCGGCTGCTGGGCCAGGTAGATTGCAGCTATAAGCTGCGGTGGTGAGGACAGAGGCTCCCCTTCTTTCCCCCCCCCCCCCCCCCCCCCCCCCCCCCCCCCCCCCCCGCTGCATGAGTTTGATTTTGCAGTGGCTGTGAAGCTCTTAAAAAATAGATGGGGAGGGGCTGGAGAGATGGCTCAGCGGTTAAGAGCACCGTCTGCTCTTCCAGAGGACCTGGGTTCGATTCCCAGCACCCACATGGCAGCTAACAACTGTCTGTAGTTCCAGTTCCAGGCAAACACCAAGGCAAATAAATAAATAAATAAAGTTTAAAAAAAATGTTTTTAAAAAAATAGATGGGGAAGGGACTCCTGGGGGGGGGCACTTCACCTCCCCTTAGCCCCTCAGCCCACAACAGTGACAACAGAAGGGAGAGCACACACAGCCTTAGCCACCCTCCCCTCAGGCTGACCTACTAACCCTGTGGGCAAGTGGTTGAGGTCCTAGCTAGGGTCTGGACTATTCCAGTCCCTTTTGGCCTTTCAGAGTTTGCTTTTCCTCTATTGGACCCTCCTCTCGGGAAGGAAGGCTGAGCTTTAGGGACTGGGGAAACAGAGGTAAAGAAGCGGTCCCTGAGAATTTCCTCGCCCCATGCTCTGCAGTGTCCCTTTTCCTAAGAGATTGAAAATCAGATGACAGCGCTTGTTTCTGACCCACAGCACAGTGCTATCTGTTCAAACAGGCCAAGTGCCCAATGATTCCAGGGAGGTGGTGGAGCCCTCCCTCCCTCCCTCCCTCCCTCTCTGCCCCTCCCACCTACGGGCTCTTCTGTACATGATCGTGCTTATAGGCACACATCTGCAGATGCTGAATAAACCCATTTTGTGTTTCAGAGGGTTATCACCCAAGAATTAAAAAGACCTCTTACAGAACCCAAGAAAGTCTCCCATAACCTGGATTGATATCTGCTTCCTTCCTTCCTTCCTTCTTTCTTTCTTTCTTTCTTTCCTTCCTTAAAATTTGGTTTGTTGGTTGCAGGCCTTTCCTTCCTTTGCTTTATACTGTTAAGACCAAAGATTGAAAAACCACAGTGTTGTTCCTGGGAGTCCTAAGGACTAGTTTGGGGTCCCACCAGAACTAAAGATCCAAACCTTCAGAATACTGTGGGTTTGTTATTTAATTTTGTGGGAGTTTTCAGATTTGAGTGTCTTGCCTGCATGTGTATGGGCGCCATGCCTGCATATGTGTGTGGGCGCCATGCCTGCATATGTGTGTGGGCGCCATGCCTGCATATGTGTGTGGGCGCCATGCCTGCATATGTGTGTGGGCGCCATGCCTGCATATGTGTATGGGCGCCATGCCTGCATATGTGTATGGGCGCCATGCCTGCATATGTGTATGGGCGCCATGCCTGCAGAGGCCAGAAGCAGCCATTGTTCCCCCGGGACCGAAGTTACAGTTGTGAGCTGCCATGTTTAGCCAGTGTGCCAGCTCTCCAGCCCCACGCTGTGGGTTTGTTTGCATTTCTCCTGTGAGTGGTGTGGAGCCTGAAGTGGCAGAAGGGGCAATTAGAGAGAGGAAAGGAGCTGGTCTTTCCCTGTTCTCCCTGAGTTTGGTGCTTTGGGATAAAGTTGGAGCACAGCACGTCATACTGTCACCATAGCTGTGTTGTGTCAACTCTGACTCCTGACCTGGGCTGGAACTCTCTGGGCTGCACTCCCTTTGGGTGTCTATTTGGGTCCCTGTGCTGACCCTGTCTGTGAGAGGGGGTCACTCTTCTGCCTAGGACATTTGACCTGTAACATCCCTGACTCTGCTTCCCCAACTGGGTTTGGCTGGTGCTGTTTTAAAGAGGGGGCCAGGAGTAATCAGCCTTTCTTTCTGGCAGAAGAGGTGGGACAGAGCCCTCAGGCTGGCTGCTCTCTCAGATCCTTCCCTTCTTCCTCCTGCAGCAGGCCCAGCCTCCAGTGCCCCCAGCCCCCTGCTGGCCTCCCTGACCCTGCCTGCCCGGCCTCTGCAACCCCAGCTGGACCTGAAGCACTTGCTCACCTTCCACTTCAATGGCGCCACCCCGCTCAGTCTCTTCCCCAACTTCAGCACGGTATGGGCTGGGCAGGTGGGTGGGAGCATACGCAGATGTAGGGGTGGACAAGGACATGATTCAGCTGACCCTAGGTGCTACCAAATAGGGGCCCAGAACCCAGCTGTCTCCTAGGGAAGATGATGTCACTCCTACCCCACTATCACAGCTGCCCAGAGATGATTTTTTGTGCATGATCCAGATATGTCTGTGGGTTGTATCTTTGATTTTTGGGTTAAGGATTATTTTATCATTTCTCTATTTATTTAGTATGTATTTGAGTCACTGTGTGTCCAGTGTGTGGGAGCACATGCCTGTACGTGTGCAGCAACAGGAAAAGGATGTCTGCTGTGATCTCTCCCTGACCTGGAGCTCCTGTTTTCTCAGCAAGGCAGTAGATCGGGAAGACCCAGCTATCCTCCTGCCTCTAGCCCATCGGAGCTGCGACTACAGACTCGCTAGGGCGCCTGGTTGGTTGTGTGGGTGCTGGGATCCGAACTCCAGTTCTCATGACTGCACAGCAGGGGCTTTGAACTGCTGAGCTGTCACTCCTGATCTTGAGCTGTGTCTTTTGTGTTGGAGCTTGTGTCTCTGGAGGTCTCTGTGTTATGGGTAGGTGTGACTTGCTCTTGTGTGCATATACTCAGTTGTATGGTGTGTGTGGGGGGGATGCAGGACAAATGGTAGGTGTTCTCCATGAGGTGTGAGGAATAGCAAGGACCCTTTTAATTCTGAGAAATCAGCTGACACCACTGTTGAGCCAGTGCCAAGCTCTTCCTCTCTGAGGCTGGGTCTGCTCTACCGTGGGCACTGTCCAGGTTGGAACCTCTGTTCTCAGGGACTCTCCACAGCATGTTCTCCTGTCTACCTCTGCTTTCTTCCTGTGAGAAGGCTGGAAAGTTCCTTTTGACTAACCCAGTTGTTGAATCCAACAACTTAGGCCCCTAAAGCATCGCATGGTGACCCTGCCTTTAATGTTAGTGTTCTGGAAAGTAAGGCAGAAGAAATGTGTGTTAATGGGAACCTGAACAACACTGAGTTAAAGGCCTGTCTGAGCTATATAGTGAAACTCTGTTTCCAAAAAACAAAACAAAACCCCAAAACTTAGGCCCCTGGAAAAAGGCAAAAGGAAAAAAATGTTGGAGTAACTTGGAATATAGTTCAGTTGGTAGAATGCTTGCCTAGCATGCACAGAGCCCTGGGGTTGATCTTCAGCACTACATAAATGAGATATGGTGGCACATGTCTTTAGTCCCAACGCTTGGGAAGCAGAGGTAGAAAGGACAATTTAAGGTTGTCCTCGGCTACAAAATGAATTTGAGACTAGCCTAGACTACTTGAAACTCTATTTCAGAAGAAAAAGAAAGAAAGAAAATTGCATGATGTTGCATACCTATAATGCCAACACTTGGAAGCAGAGGCAGTAAGATGTGGTGTCCAAGACTAGCGTCAGCTAGATTAAACCTTGCCTTAAACAACCAATCAACCAACCAAGTAAATAAATAAATGAAAAAGAAAACAAAAAAGAAAGAAAAAATGCATAAAACTTACAATTAGGAAAAAGAAGAAAACACTCAAGTTCCTATTCCAAAGGAACAACCCTGGTACTTGGGGAGCCTCAGGCCTCCCTGTGCTATCCTGCTTGGCCACTCACCTCCCTGGCCATGGCTTCCACTCTCCTTAGCAGACATCAGACTCTGGGACAGTGGCAGAGCTAGTGAGGGAGGGCTTCTTGCCCCCACCAGCAGGTCCAGACACAAAAACTAGGTTGGGAGAAAGGAACCCCACCGAAAGCGTCTTTGTCTCTTCCATGCTGCAGTCTGTGCTCAACTCTTTGTCCAAATACTGTGCCCCTTTGAAAAAACAAAACCCCAAAACTAAGACCAGGGGGCAGAAAGAGACACCAAGGTGACCCTATGAGACTTGGGTCATAATTCTGAGTATTCAGGTCACCCTGGCCAACCCTTGGCTGCCTTGCAGGTTGGCCCTGCTAGGAAGAGGCTGTGTCCTTCTCTGGGTTACAGCTACAGGGCAGGAGAGGTCTGAGGCTGACCACATTTGGAACTGCACCTTTCAGGATCATGCAGAAGGAACTTAGCCCTACCATTGCTCCTCACAGATGGACCCAGTCCAGAAAGCTGTCATCAGCCACACATTTGGGGTTCCCTCCCCTCTGAAGAAGAAGCTGTTCATCTCCTGTAACATCTGTCATCTGAGGTTCAACTCTGCGGTGAGAGGGGTCATGGAAGCGGGGTGGAGGGATCTGGGCCTCTGCTGACTCCTGACCCTTCTTATACCCTCTCCTGCCCATAGTAGCCTCCTGGGATTCCATTTTCCTCCCCTCTGCTTTGCATCCACCTTTTGGATGTCCCAGAGGCCATGGTATGAGCTCCTGCTCTTGATCTGAGATGTTACAGCATTTATTCACCCCAGAATCTTTGAGGGGTGGTGGAACTTGCTATAGAAACTTAGGCTGGTCTCAGACTCACAGAGAACCACCTGTCACTGCCTCCCTAGTGCTGGGATGAGAAACATGTGCCATGGTGTCCAGCTTCAGTGAATGTTGTTGTCCAGAGTCTCACTGGAATTCACTCTGTAGATGAGGTTGGCCTCAAACTCACAGAGATCTTCCTGCCTCTATCTCCCAAGTGTTGGAATTAAAAGTATACTTCATCTTAATGGACTCCCATGATGCATCTGTGAGAGGTACAGAGGCACAATTACCATCTCCACTTTTCTGAGGAGGACACAGTCTCAAAGTGATTAACAAGCTTCCTGAGGACACAGCTGGAAAATATTATTGCTAGGATTTGAACCCAATCCTGGCTGACTCTGAGGTCTGCATACTCCTACCAGAGCCTATCCTGGGGGAGGGGAGGATCTTTACTGTGGGGTTTGGGTTAGATGGCAAAGCCACTGTGGATTGTGGCCAAGAAGCTCAAGGGAGGGCTGTAGAGGCTTGTCTTTCCCACCTTTGGGAGACAGGAGTTGAGAAACCACAAGTAGAAATTCCTAGTGAAGTAGAGAGGATGCCAATGGCCCAGCTGCGTTCTTTCCAGATGCTTAGGTAACATCATCCCACATAAAGTAGGCAAAGAGAATCACTGGAAGGGACATGTGTCCATGCCTAGACCCTGGCAGAATGACTGGGACAAATGCGAAGTACCCAATTTTTAAAAATGAACAATAGCTGAAAAAAATAAATGTACAGACCTGAAAGAAAAATGAACAGTGGGATGAATGTTTTTGGAGTACATAAATCCAAAATACAAGTACTGCTGTGCTTTCCATATGTGTACCCTTAACAGTCAGGAATCCC
This sequence comes from Sigmodon hispidus, assembly GCA_004025045.1. Classification (NCBI taxonomy): domain Eukaryota; kingdom Metazoa; phylum Chordata; class Mammalia; order Rodentia; family Cricetidae; genus Sigmodon; species Sigmodon hispidus. The sequence continues at coordinate 117,681 of PVIH01004811.1, forward strand.
TACTTTATAAATAGACTCACAGTTCATATCCCCCTTAACCTGGATAGTCACAAAGCTTAAAGCAAGGGACAGTGGTGCACACCTGTGATGCCAGCATGTGGGAGGCTGAGGCAGGGGAATCATAAGTTTAAAGCCATCCTGGACCACACAATAAGTAGTCCATTTTCAGACTATTTTTAAAAATATTTTATTTTTTATTTTATGTAAATTGGTGTTTTGCCTGCATGTATAACTATGTAAGGGTGTCAGATCTTGGAATTACAGACAGTTGTTAGCCGCCATGTGGATGCTGGGAATCGAACTCAGGTCCTCTGGAAGAACAGTCAGTGCTCTTAACTGCTGAGCCATCTCTCCAGCCCATTTCCAGACTATTTTGTATATACAAGCAGACACTAAGGGAATCACATGGTGAATGTCCCTGGGCTCAACCCTTTTTGATCTGGGAATACACTGAAAAAGCAAATGTGGCCTAGTGGAAAACATTTGCCTAGCACTCATAAGACTTTGTGCTCAATTCCTAGTTCAACACACACACACACACACACACACACTAAAGAAGCATAGCTTATAAATGGCTGTTTGGTTCTGAAGGCAGCGACTGCCTTCATTGAGCACCTGTGAGGACTGATTGTGTAAGCCTCAGGACTAGATGCTTGTGTCGATGATAGTGACACTGACTTTACCTCCTGTGCCCAACCCTTGTGTCCCCCCCCACTTAACTCCATATCCCTCTGACCTGTGCCTTTGCTCAACCTCACTCTTGGATGAGGCATGTGACCTCCCCTCCCTTTTCCAGAACCAGGCTGAAGCTCATTACAAGGGCCACAGACATGCCAGAAAACTCAAGGCTGTTGAAGCTGCCAAGAGCAAGCAGAGGCCTCGAAACCCGATCCCAGATGCGACAGTGGCATCCTCAGCCTCCCCTCCAGCCAGTGGAGGCCCCAGAAGCCCACAGGGCAAAGGTCAGTCCTGAACTCAAGTCCCCGCATCGAGGCTGGCTTCTGACCGTGGCTTAAGTGTCTCTGGCTCTTTACCATCTTTCTTTTTTCTTTTTTAAAACTTGGATTGTCTTTGTTGTTGTGTTGTTTTGTGTGCATGTGTGTCTGTATGTGTAGGTGTCTATGGAACACAGAGGCCAAAAGAGGGTATAAGATCCCCTGGAGCGGGCTAGAGAGTTAGTTCAGAGGTTAAGAGCACTGGCTGCTCTTCCAGAGGACCCATGTTCAATTCTCAGCAACCACATGACAGGTCACAACTGTCTGTAATTCCAGTTCCAAGTGATCCAACACTCTCACACAGACATGCATGCAGACAAAACACCAATGCACATGAAATAAATAAATACTTTTTAAAAGGCATGCACCATCACTACCAAAAAAAAGATCCCCTGGAGGGCAAGTGGTTGAGTGGTTGTGAGGGGCCTCTTGTGCACTGCAAGAGCTGCCAATGCTCTTAACTGCTGAGCCATCTCTCTGGTTCTTCACCATCTTCCTTGCTGGGAAATTATTCTGTATATACAGGCATGGGCAGACACCTACTGTTCACTGACTTTCCTCAGGCTCTATCTGAATCAGGCCACATGCTGCCAAGCACTCCCAGCCTAGTCCTTCTGACCTGTGTTAGTTCCCTAAGCATGGCAGAGCAAATGCCTACAAAGTGGGTGGCTCAAACAGTAGAAACGTGTTTTCTCCACAGTGCAGAGGTCAGCAGCCTTCAATCAAATGTGGATGTGTTTTCCCCTGTGGGCCAGAGGGAGAAGCCCCTGTTTCTCAGCTAGTGGGCACCACTGCCCTCCACACTCCTTATAGCCCAAGAAGGATAATTAAGAGCTGTGGGTCTGCCTGGGCTATGCACTGAGTCCAAGGTTAGCCTAGGTTCCATAAGAACCCAACTCTGAGGACAAAGGGCAGAGGATTAGGTGTGTAGCTCAGTGGGTAGAGTGTTGACATAGCACATGGGAAATCCTGGGTTTAATCCCAACACCAATACAAAACTGGGCCCAGATCCGTGATCATAGCACTCAGGAGGTAGAGGCAGGAGGATTAGAAGTTGAAGGCCCAGGGCTGGAGATATCAGCATGAGATACATGAGACTGTGACCAAAAGCAACAACAAAAGCACACCAACAAACATTCCCTATGAGTTTACACGTAGTAGTTTCTGTGGCTATGTGTTACTCTACCGTCTGGATCTACCACCTGTGTGATGGACTCTGCCATTTCCAGTTTTATGCTATCATGAATAATATTTTATAAACATTCTAGCACATCTTTCTGATTAAGACTTCTGCTTACTTAATACTGAGGCACTAGAATGTCAGGGCGTCCTGCTCCATCCAGTTTTAAGATTTTTATATAGGGAAACTGAGGCCCAAGTCTACCTAGAGAGTTGGTGACAAGGTGAGCCTAAAATTTCCCGCTAGCCTTCCTTCCATCAGGCAGCCTCCCTCTCCCACACTTTCTCCAGCGCTGAGGCTCAGGGGCTGGACTCTCCCCATCTCCCATCTCCCTACAGAGCCTGCATCCCTTCCTCGACGCCCTTCACTTCAGCTATCACCCACCCTAGACACATCAGCCAGAAAGCCAGGCCACTCGGACCTCTCGGATGCTGCTGCTTCCTCTTCCTGCCCACCCTGCTCCCCAGATCCTGGCAGAGAAGCCCCGGGGCCTGAGCCAGCAGAAGGGACTGTAGAAAGTGCAGTGAATGGGGAAGGCAGGAGCGAAAAGGGGAGCCTCTACTGCCCTACCTGTAAAGTGACAGTGAACTCAGCCTCTCAGCTTCAGGCTCACAACACAGGTCAGTGCTCCCCAGGATCCATGTCATCTAAGCTTGGGTGACAGAGGAACCCTAACCACTGTTACTGTATTTCTGGGTCCTCCTCTTGGTCGGGTTGGGGGGGTGGGGGTGAGTGGGTGGGAAGAGAAGTCTGTAGCAACCATAACTGAAGGTACTCTCTTCCATTCTCGGATCAAAAGAAAAGGGACTTTAGGCCAGACGTCTATAAGAAGGACTTTTTCCTTGGAAAGCCACAGACAAGCCAGAGATGCCGGGAAGGGAAGCACTTGTGGCCAGAGGGCCTTGTGTGTGCAGATCAAGGTTTTCAGGGGGCAGCCAGCTAGCCTAGTTCCGTACTGTGGCCTCCCTTCCGTATTGACAGACTGTCTTCTTTCCTTCCAGGAGCTAAGCACCGATGGATGATGGAAGGTCATCAAGGGGCTCCCCGAAGGGGCCGGGGCCGTCCTGTGTCCCGGGGTGGGGCTGGACACAAGACCAAGAGAGTGATAGGAAACCGTGGGGGCCGGCAGGGACCTAGCCCCCCCTTCCATTGTGCCCTCTGTCAGCTCCAGGTCAATTCAGAGACCCAACTCAAGCAGGTAGAAGGAAGGCCAGGATTGGGTGGGCATCAGAGCAAGGGAAAGGGTTGATGCCCAACAATGGGTGGTGTGGCAGGGTGAGCTGGCTGCCCAGGGCTGCCATCATGAGAACCCATCATGTGTGTGCTGAATGTGAGATCTGTGGGTAGAAGAAGTCTAAGATGGTCTGGGCAACAGGATAATTCTGGGTTCTGTTGTCTTCCTCATCTCACTCCCCTTCTATCTGTCTGTCAGCATATGAGCAGCCGGAGGCACAAAGACCGTCTGGCTGGGAAGCCCCCCAAGCCCTCCAGCCAGCACAGTAAACTGCAGAAACAGGCAGCACTGGCCGCGAGTGTCCTGAAGGTACCCATCTCTAGGCAGCAGGCTACTAGGGAGTGAGAAGGAAGGGCCAGCTGAAAGACTTGGGGTGTGGCAGGAAGGTGCTGGCCCTACAGCTGCCTGGGAAGGGACAGGGTTAGGGTTGGAGCTGGGCTATGCCCGGAAGAATTTCCGGTGGGTAGGATGGGCTAAGGTCATTATATGAAGGGCAGAAGCCGGGGTGGGTGTGCTTATTCTAGGGACCATCTCTTCCTACCCTTCCCAGTGTCCTGGCTCTGCCTGTCCTGAGGTCCATCTGCTGGGCAGGAAGACAGGTGGCCAAGCAAGCCCTCTGGAATGGCTGTTTGGGGGTGGGAAGGAGGCGGTTAGACTTGGAACTCTAAAAGTCATGTCCCTGGGGCAAAAAAGCTCTTGGATGTGGCCCGGGGAGGGGGTAGGGTTCTCTGGTATCTGAGACCCTGTCCATTTCTCTTGCACTTTTTTTTTTTTTTTTTTTTTTTGTAGTCTAAATTGGCTTTGCAGAAGCAACTCACCAAGACACTGGCAGCCCGCTTCCTGCCCAGTCCACTGCCCACCACAGCTGCTGCCATCTGTGCCCTGCCCGGGCCCCTGGCCCTCCGACCTGCCGCAACAGCAGCTGCTACCCTCTTCCCGGCTCCTGTCCTGGGCCCAGCTCTGTTCCGTACTCCAGCAGGAGCTGTCCGCCCTACTGCAGGACCCATCCTTTTCGCTCCTTATTAGTGGTCCCCGGATGGCCACACCCTATCTCTTCCTGGCAAGCACTTGTCATCACATCCCAGAGACTGTCATTTGCAGTTTCTGGGTTCCCACCCAACCTGGGGTAACTGTTCTTCCTTCAGTCTGGGGTTTTTCCAGTCCCCTGGGTCTGAGGACCATCACTACCCTCCTTTCCTGGGCCAGGCCTGGGCTGCCCTGCATCTATGGCTTCATGAATCCCAAAGATCTATGCAAAATGACAGCCCCTGCCAAATGGTGCTCTCACACGCCCTCTCCAACCAGAGACTTACACAGTGCTGACTCTACATCTTAGCTCCCACAGCCAGCCTCTCCTGCCATGTTCTTGGGCCCGCCAAACAAGCACTGGAGATAGGCATCTCACACTCATATGGGTTGGAACCTAACAACCATGTTTACTATGGAGTAGCCAGGTGTGGTGTTGCATACCTATAACCCTGGCATCTGAACCTCGAGTTCAGTCAGTTTATAGCTAGATACTGTCTCAAAACAGAAGTTGACTGTGGGGTGTGGCAAAGGACCATGGAGATAAAAGACCCCCAAACTCCTTCAAAGTACTGTGAAAGTGAGCCAGAGTTGAGGGGACACTCCACCTTCTCTATGGGGTGAGGCTAGAAGGTGAAACTGGTGTTCAGGCTGGACCTGACTGTGTGGCCCTGGCTGGTCTGGAACTATATACACCAGGGGCTGGCAAACTCAAGAGACCCACCTGTCTCTGCCTCTTGAGTGATGGGATTAAAGGCATGCACCACTCTGCCTGGCCCTGCGATAACAGAAGTGACCTATCTTACTACAGTCTGTCCTTTTTAACCTTTCCGTGGTTTTGCTTGAACCCCACTTCTAAGGGGGGACTCTGGGTCTCCCTCAGTTTAGGGACTCTACACCAGGCTGGGGTCTAGTCTCTCCAACTCTGGAGCTCAGGGCTGGTACACAGTCCTATATGCCCTTAAAATCCACTTTCATGTTGCCAAAGCCAGTGCCAATCCCCCACTCAATGTGGGACTTCACCAGTATCTACCTGTTTTGTTTTTGGTTTTGTTTTGTTTTGTTTTGTTTTGGAAAGCTATTTCCAATGGGACAAGAAAAGGGTTCGGGGAAGGGAAACTTTTTGATAACAGCAGTTGTGGTTTTATTGTGTCCAACAAATTAATAAATGAACTTCAAGCCTGAGCCTGGAGATGCCCTGACTCTCCTTGCCCAGCCCTGGGCACCAGCCCCCTCTCACCTGTTCTGAGAAAGGGTGGTACAGGAGGTGGCTTGACTGTAGTGTCTAACTCACGTGAACTGTGCACATCAGAAGCTCAAGGTGGGCACCAGAAGTCGTTGGGTTATAAGCTCACTTGATAGCACAAACCCTGGATGCAAGGCCTGTCAGCTTCTAGGAAGCTGCTACTGGTCTGCCTGGTTCTGTTCAGGCATCTGAGGTAAGAAGGAAGGGCTGGAGGAGCGGCTTACCCCTCCTTCACCAGGGTAGCAGGCATATAAATACAGAGAATATAAATATAAGTCCAGCTGCTAGCTGAAAACAACCAGGAGGAATGGACACTAGCAGGTCCACAGACTGCCACTTGCACCACTGAGCAGAGTGCACTCCTGCCCCCTGGTGGTCAGGAGAGGCTGCTGCAGCCTCCAGGGCTGGTAGGTATAGCACCTTCAAGAGGGTGAAGCAGGGGCAGAGACATGAGAGCCAAGCCACTGGCTTTAGGAAATCATAGAGCTGTTAGGGCTCTCAGTGATCCTGTCAACTCAAAGATGAGAGAACTGATGCCTAGAGAATGGCCTTGCCAGGTCACAGGGTGACCGACGCCTACTCACCACGCCACACTGCACCTCAACCAATGAGGCCTCTGCTCCAAGAGCAGGAAGAGGAAATGAAACAACTGGGAGATGGGTGGAGGTCAGACAGAACGCCACTCCCAGAATCCTGGCTTTTCCCAGCCTTGGACAGGCCAGGGGAAGGTCATGGTGAGAAGTGAGGGGCCAACCCTGGGCCAGCACATTTAACTGTGCGCTCACAATGCCTGGTCATTTTCTCGAGCCCTAGGCTGGTGCTGGGTTACTGGCAGGAAATTCAGAGTTGGAATCCCTGATCAGAGCTAGAGCCTGGACTTGGGCACTTTGGCATGAGAGCCCTGCTTCCTGCCCCAGGCAGATGGAAGGGACACACGGTACCAAAGTGTCCAGGTGACAGTGGAGAAAAGGTGATGTGGAAGGGTCAAGGGGAGGGACAGCAATCAAGCTCACTTTCACTCTTGGAGTTAAGAGGGGACCAAAGTGGCACTGGCCTGGGCCGGCCCAGCTTCCTGGCCTAGAGGGTTGTTTCCTTACTGACGGGAAGGACAGCTTGCCCTCAGCCATCCTGGAATGGGGCTGGAAAGGTGAAGGAAGAGGGGGAGCCCTTCAGCCATCCAAGGAGCCGCTGCCCTTGTTCTTGCGACTGAGGGGGAAGGCAGACTTGCTCTGGGGCTGGGTCATCTTGCTGGCCAGGTAGATGAAAGGCTCCAGGAGGGAGCGGCGGTCCGCCACCGACACCTCCCATAGTTTCACCTTCTCTGACTTGGCCCAGTGCTGTGCCACATCGGGGTCTACACGACGTTGCTCCTGCAGGTCACACTTGTTGCCAAGGACCACAATGGTGACCTGGAGAAGAGAGACCAGAGTAGAGGTTGAATGGGTGGTGGTGGTGCACGCCTTTAATCCCAGCAATTGGGGGGGGGGGCTGGGGCAAGATGATCTCTGTGTTTGAGGCCAGCCTGGTTTACAGAGTACAGCCAGAGATGTTACACAGAGAGTAGAGGCTGTATATATGCAGTGGCTCAGGATCGGGGTAGCTGTCAGCTGTTTCTGGCCAACAAAGGGGTCAGAGACATTTCTCAGAGGCCAGCAGCTTACAGGATTTTGAAGGACTGGCATGGAGCCACAGGAGAGGAAGATTAGAGGGAACTTCATGTGTTACAAGGGACCCTATCAAATCAAAGTCTCTTTGAACTGTGCAGTCATACGGCCACCCCTTGTGTGGGTTAAAGGTCCCCTCCAATGACTTCAGAGGTCTTCTGGCTCCTAACCTCCCTCTTGACAAATGAGCGCAATTGGAATCATGCCAGCACCCCAAAGCCTACCAAGGACCCAGGGCCTCCCATCACTAGGCTCCCAGCACCCGCTGGGGACATGTACCTCCTTCTTGTCCTTGGACTTGTCGATTTCCTTCTTGAGCAGCTCGACGCGCTGAAACGACTCTCGGCTGTCTGTGCTGTAGACCAGGACGTAGCCATCAGTGCAGGAGAAGCAGTGCCTGGGCAGCTCAGCCCCGTCCCGGAGACCCCGAGTATCATAGAAACGCACCTGCTCCCGCACCCCTCGGTCTGTCTCAATGGAGCCTACATAGATGTCTTCCTGGGTCTCGATCATCTCAGAACCTGGGTTAACATGAGACTTATTAAGAGTCAAGGGAGACAGGAAATGTGAGGGGTGGCCACCTAACCAACTGACTGGACGTGTTTATGAGGAATGTGGGGCACAGGAGAGGCCAGATGTGAGAGCACTGGACAGGAATAACTTGCAGAATGAATGTCATGTCATTATCACACTAAACAAACACGCAATGCAACAGTGGGTGTGCTGTCACACAGCTTGAGTGGCAGCTCCTGGAGGGGCAGGAGCAGGTTGTCTCTGAGTTCTGGGCCAGCCTGGTTTCTATGGTGAGACATCAACAACAAAGTGGAGAGTGACAGAAGCAGACATCCCCCTTTGGCCTATGCACAATATGCACACACATGGGCATGCATGCACAGAAATGCACACTCACAAACAGAAGTGCTAGCTGGGGTTTTTTCTATCTTGGCTTTGGGTTTCTTCCTTCTAAATTTGTTCAATGTTGTAGAACTGGGGAGTACAATGGTTTCCTTTCCCCCGCCCCCATTGCTGGGATTCAAGCCAAGGCCTACTCCACGTTAGACCAGTACTCTAACAGTCAGCCATGTCCCCAGCCCCAATTTGGAGGGTGTAAAAGCAGCTGGTACCTTTTTTAACCTTTGTGTTCATAACGTGATCAATTACTATTGCATTACTCAACATCTTCCACCAGACCGGCAGCCCCAGCCACACTCACCCACAACATGGTTCCCGTACAGGAGCTGCTCAAGAATTGAAGTTTTGCCCACAGATGCTTGGCCACACACGACCACCTTGCAGCTCTTCCCCATGCTTAGCTTTCAACCTTGAAGAACAGAAGTAGTATGGTAAGGGAAGACAGAATCCAGATAGATAGCAGACCAGGGAAGCTTCAGAGACTCAGCACCGGCCCATGTGTTTACATGCACTACTGAGCAGTGAACTGTACTGTAATTAACTTACTTATTTGGCACATGGATGTGGGATTAATGGTACCACAAAAGGAGAGGGCAGAGAGTGGTTTAAAAAAATAGCTGGCCAGTTCTTCCTAGGGCACAGATGTATAGGGCACCAATTACTGAAGGAAGTTCCACAAGCACGATTGCTCTTTTTCTGGTTTTTGTTTGTGTTTTGTTTTTTGGAGACAGAATCTCATGTAGCCAAAGCTGGCTTCCAGCTGATGAAATAGTGGAGGCTGGCTTTGAACTGATCCTCATGCCTCTAGTTCACAAGACCTGGGATTACAGGCATGTACACACCAGGCCGTTTCCTCTCTTTAGTCATGACCACCCCCCACCCCATGAAGAAAGAAGTACGAATTAAGATTTGTCTTAAGTCATCTTCTCGAGGAGAGTGTGCAAATACAGAGAATAACTTACTTTCCTGAATGATTAACTGGGTGAGAATAAATTCTGTCTAACCATTCCAAGTCAAATCCACGAGTTAAAAAAGAAAAAAAAAAATCCGTCAAGGAGTGATGGAATCAAAGAAAAGGCACTTTGGAAAGGGATTTTACCGCCTTTGGATGGACAGACACGAAGAGAAAGCTCGGATTTATAAACTCTCTTGAGAAGAGAAGTCTCCTAAAGGGAAACTTCCAAACACAGGCTCCTGGGAAGCTCCAGTGATCTCCCCTCCCTCTCCCGCAGAAAGCAGGGATCCAGCCCCAAAGTGATCCCAAGCAGAAAGCTCTCCAGGATATTCTCCTGACACCGATGTGCACCCCATGGTCTGAACGGTTTAGTAAGCTAGACTCGAGAGGCTGCCAGAGGCCGCCGCCACAGTCTTCCCCTGAAGGACAGTCCTCAGAAACTTAAGAGGCAGAAACAGGACAACCAAAGTGAACCAGGGGCAGAAGCCGATCTGAGCTCCGCCTCCCGGCTCCATACCTCCGGGGTCCCCGCAGCACTCCCGCTGAGGTGCCCCCCGGAGTGGGCAGGACCATAGGAGGGGCAGTTCCACTGTAAGGACGCCCCTCTTCCTCTGGATGGAAGTACTTGCCCCGGAGCCCCGCCCACAACGTCCGGCCTTCAAGACAACTTCCGGCGACGCAAAGAGAGATCGGGATCACACAGCGCCCCCAGAGGTCGGCGGGGAATGCCAGCCAGAACTTGTGTGTGAATACTAAACTGATGCTTCCAGGCTCTGATACCGCAATGTTCTCTCTCTAAAAAGAATTATTCGTGGGGCTGGAGAGATGGCTCAGCGGTTAAGAGCACCCTCTGCTCTTCCAGAAGACCCGGGTTTGATTCCCAGCACCCACATGGCAGCTAACAACTGTCTGTAGTTCCAGTTCCAGGCAAACACCAAGGCAAATAATAAATAAATAAATAAAGTTTAAAAAAAAAAAAAAAAAAAGAATTATTCGTTAATTCTATCATCTATTCGACAAGTACTTTTCTTCTGTTGGCAGTGCTATAGATGGAACCCAGGGTCTTTCAGTGCTATAGATGGAACTCAGGGTCTTGCAAGTCTAGTGGCAAGTGCTCTTTGGACCTGGAATTTTTTATTTTTTTATTTTTTTTTAAAGAAGGTTATGTAGCCCTGGCTGTCCTAGAACTCATGCTATAGACCAGGCTAGCCTCGAAATCACAGAGATCCTTTCTGCCTCTGTCTTTCAAGTGCTGGGACTAAAGGCCTGCCCCACCACACTTGGCTAAACCTGGAATTTTTTGAACCTGGAATGGGCCTCACATTTGTATCTCATCACTTGGAGGATGAAGTGGAGGTGATTTGGGGTTTGAAGACAGCAAAGTCTATACAGAGACCCTGTTTCAAAAACAAAACAAAAAAAGTCTTAGTTTGCCTTGTCTGTGCCTTGTGTGGGGCCATATGCAAAGGAAGTTAAATAGGATGATTGCTCATAAGTTCACTGTCTAGAAGTAAACATCTAAACCAAAAATTTCCTACCACACACTATGATGATGTTACTGAGGTGGGATGCTATGGGTACAGCAGAGGAACATTTAACTTGGGGGTAACAGATACCAAAAGGAGGAGAGGGGCATGCTGACACTCAGGTTTAAAGGACTGAGAAGGACAGAGATGTCTAAAGCAGAGGAAAGACCGCAAGAACCATGGCATTTCTGGAGTCACAAATCCCTGGAAGTTCAATATTGATTATAGTGAGTACTAAATAACAAAGATGTGTAATAAGTCTGAGGCAAAACTCACAGTAACAAAAGGCCATTGGTAGATTTATACCAGGGGGATAAAATGATCCATCCACTTTTGCAAGGTCATTCTGTCAGAAGAACCAAGGTTGACAGGGATGAGACTGAGGGACAGTTAGGAGACTTATGTAGTCTCTGAGTTTATTTGTTTCTAATGGCAAGATTTGGGGATATGGCCGGTGAATCAAGAAGCATTGGTGACAGACTGCAAATCAAGAACACTGAGAACCGTGTGATCTTCCCCTTGTCTTTTTGTGGTACACAGCTGAACAGATAAATATACAACATAAGGGATTTAGGAAAGGACAAAAATTTCCCTTTTTTCTATTGTTGAGAAATGGGTATGGGGATTAGAGATGTAGCTCAGTTGGTAGAGTACTTGGCAGGCATGACGCCCTGGGTTTGACCTCCAGCACCATATAAAAACAGGCATGGAATCAAATGCCTGCAATCCTGGAGGTGGAGGAAAGAAGATCAGAAGCTCAAGGCCACATGGAACATTTGGGGAAAGTGTGGGGCCCAGGGCAGCTTGACCACACTGCAATGACAGGCTTGATAGGAACCAGCTAAACTGTGCCTCAGTTTACTGGCAGATACCACTCAGTCCTCAGGAAAAGCTATAAAACTGCCATCACCCAGGAACTGGCCAATCAGCATCCCAGGAGAAAATGCCTACTGTTCCAGAGGAAATACCTAACATTCCAACCATTACAGATATCACCAACTATCCTTTAGCCCAGCACACACCTATTTTCCTTTTCTTAAAGACACCCCTAAACAAATGACTGACAATCACGGTTCTTAACGCTAAATATCCCCTCACCACTAACCTTTACCATTATAAAACTCCACCCCGCCCAGGTTGGGCACTCTCTTCTAACCATTGCATTGGACAGGTGAGGCATCCAAGTTTAAATGAAGGTTCTTTGTTTTTACCTACAGATTTGGACTCCTTGTTGGTCTTTTGGAGGACCACTCCATCTGGGCATAACAGAAAGACTGGACTACATGAAACCTTGTCTCAAAACAAATTAACAAGTAGGATAAGCTTTAGGGATTTTTGAAACACAGAGGAGATAATAGGTAATTGGTTATGGAGGTGTAGAAGGTCTGGAAAAGTTGTAGGAGGAGAGCTGGAGAGGTTTGGTGGTTGCTCCTCTAGAAGACACTGTTCCCTAAACAGGAATTCTAGTTATTAAATGAAAACTCAGAGCAGGTATTGGGGGAAAGCTGGGATATCAGAGAGAGGAAACAGACCTCGGTCAATTCTCACCTAGTCAACTTCTCAGGGTAGAAGCTATCTTCCTGAGTCCTCAGCCTGGCTTGTCACTTCTACAGACTACCACAATGCCTGCCTCCTCCTGCCTTAAATATCTTCTTCCACCCAGTTGTTTCACTTCCAGGTTCAACTCTGCATCATAATCCTAGGGTTAGGATTAAAGGTGTGAGCTACTGTTGTTCGGTTGTTAGGCCTTGAACTCACAGAAATACAGAAAGATCTGTCTCTGGAGTTATGGGATTAAAGGCATACGTTACCATTCTCTGACCCTTAATGCTTGGCTGTGTGTGATAATACAGGATGATTTTATTAAATGTAAAATATATCAACACAGTTCTTAGCACCCTTGTAGAGAGCTGCTCACAACCACCTGCACACATGTGGTATGCACTCACAAATACACATGCACACACACACACACAATTTCTTTTTAAAGTCTGGACAACAGGAAGAACTGAAGGTTGGATAAAGTTAAAACTGTGAGAGCCGAGAAGAAGGTTTAGCTACAAACGACAGAAAGTTGAAAGTAAAAAGCAGACTGATCCATGATTTAGACTGTATTCTGTGAGGCCAGTCACTGGCAGGTAGGGCAGGTGGCGAGGTTTTTGCCATCTCACCCCCAACCAACAGCGCAGGGAAAGGCTGAATCTCTCAATCTTGGGGCCCAGCTAGCATTTTCTATCCAGTGGCTCCTGTGGTTTCAGTCCCTCAGTAACGATAAGGACCTACAAAACAGGTTAGGGGCCTTTGCACACAATTTTTCTTAAGGGAAGGGGCACAGACATTGTCAAAATGTCTTATTTTCGTTCCTTTTGGCTTTGAATTACAACCTCCAACTCATGTCCTCTCCACATTTAATCTCAGAGGGTCTCAATTTCATTCAACTCCACCAATGGGTGTAGTATTGGTACTACAAAAATTAAGCTGTCTTCCCAATCTAGACCGCATCTAGCCAGACAAGCGTGCTGGGTAGAGTTTATGAGAAGTAGGGGTACAGGGGACCTCACCCCATGAGCTGCCTTATAAACTCCGGGGCAGGGGCTGGCGCGCCATGTCATCCTCTCTAGAATTAATGGTGAGATGGCACTCCCAAGCGGCTGACATGAAAGCGGTCTCATAAAAGGGTCCGCGTCATTGGGGTGATGAACCAGTTGGCGCTTGGAGATCCGTGGAGGATGAAAGGCGCAGGGTGAAGACGCCCCGCGTTCCCCTCGCTTGGCTGGGCAGGGCTTCCAGTCACCGATGAAAGCTGGGGGACTGGGGCTCCAAGTAGCTCTTTCCCGGAACGAAGCTGGGGACACTCTCCGAGGTTCGGAAGGTAAAGGGCTTTTTCCCCTCAAGAGCCTCGAGTGACCCATCTCCACCCACCCGGGACGCCCAAGCCTCACGGGAGACTCTCTAGGAGTGCGAGTTGTTATGGTAACCAGGCTGCCGGGCTACTGAGGCAAGCCGAAGCCTAGAGAGGCCACATCCGTCTGGACCCTCCTCCTATCCGCTGATAAAGTGGCGCCCCCTACGCACAGGAGCCGTCCCTGGGCCCCCGCCCCGGGGCGGAGACCACCATGGACCTCCAGGGATGGGAGGCCGCTCTGGCCCCAAGCGGAGCCTCTCGTTGGTAGACGGGCTCGAGGTAGTCCCTCTGGGCGCGGCGCAGCTGAGCGGCTCGTTGCTCCGACCGGAAGTACTCTTCACCGCCTGCCTCCCACCAGGCTCTCTGGTCCCGGCGGTAAGATGGCGGCTACCGCGGACTGCGATGTGGTAATGGCGGGGACCGAGCCTGAATTTCTGGAGGACGAAGAAGCAAAGAGGTGAGTAGGTGGTAGGATGATGGAAGAGGTGAAGCTTGGAGTTCATAGCTCGGGGAAGGTCGACTCGGCAGCGGGGCAGCCCCCATACGTAGAGACGATACCCTGCCCTCTGCAGCAGCATACCCTCCCCCTCCCCTGCAATCTGAGCTGGAGTCGACATAGACCCCTTGAAAGGGCGTTCTTGCGGGGGTGCTTTCTCCTGCTGCTCCCACCTAGCGGGGGTGCTGAGGCATGGCCTAGTTCTGCCACCGAGAGGAAGGTCGTCCTCATTGTGGAGGCCCGGGGTGGAATCTCAGAGGTCGGCTGCAGGGTGGGGGAGGCGTCGCGGCGTGGATGACGACTTCCTTGACTTCCATAACATAGCCCCAACCTCCGCCTGCTCTGCTTAACTTGGGTGTCACTGTTTACGCCTCCAAAGCCCTCATTCTCCTCCTCGCCTCCTTTCCCCCAGTAATTACACTAAGTGGTTATTACTGTGGGTCCGAGGAGATGGCTTGTCTCCGATTATTGACCTGGTCGCCCCCTGATTACTGTGGAAATTGAAACTGGATAGACAGATGGACGACTGAGGAGCTCGGCTCTTAGTGTACGGGTCAGACGCTTCTCCCTTCGTCTCGAGATCATTCCTAAGCTCAGGGAGGACAGCTGTTTAGATGCAGTTGGCACTGCTGGGCAGCTGCAGCAGCGCGAGGTTGCCAGTCTGGACTAGCATAGGGAGCTGCTGCTGGGGGAGTGGTTTTCGAGAACTCTCTGTGAATTCTGGCATCGGCTAAGGACAGGGTTATGAGTGGGGTTGGAACACAATTGTGAGCAGTGTACCAAAGGTGAATTTATTCCTTTGTCAGGTGCAGATTGATTCCATCCTTTTGTTCAGGACAGACATTAGTGCCCTGAGCCTTCTGTGCTTCTGCCCATGTGCTTCATATGTTCGTACTAACCGTGTGGGGTATGTTTTCAGTCCGAATAATTTGAGATGATGAGAGAATTAGATCAGGAGATCTACAAACCAGGATTCTGAAGTTTTTACTATCCAAGAGGTACAAGAAGGTGTTGGGGTTATACAATGAATATCATAGTTATTAAGTCTATGGGTAGGTCCTTGGAAGCTTGAGAGGCTTGTCGAAACATAGTCGGTCCCTGAGATACCAGTCTAATCTAGTCTCCGTTTTCAGTTTGCACATCATGAGAGTATTTGGAGGTAAGCACCAACACCTCCTATATATCTCGAGGAACTGCAAAATGAAAACACAGAGCTTAACTAACCTTTGCTAACACAGAGCTTAAATTTATTTTATTTGTGCTTCTTTCTAAGGTTGATGATATAAATAGGGATTTTGGCCATATGTCATTTAGGGAAAATACACTACTCAGTATAAATCTGTAGTGAGTGTCCCTCATTTGGACTTTAGACAGGGTTTATGTAGACCAGCAAGCCTTGAACTCACAGAGATCCATCGTCTCTGCCACCCAAGTGCTGGGATCAAAGATGTGCATCATCATGCCTAGCTAGATTTCACTTCTGTGTCCCCTCTCTAAAAGCAAATTCTCTCCTCAAAGTGAAACAAAACAGCTTGGGGAGTGTTTTGTTGTGAAATGATAGTGCATGAGTATGGAGAGATCTGTCAAGAAATTTAAGGCTGAATGCCTCGGCAGCGCATGTCTGTAATCCCACACTTGGGAGACTGAGGCAGAACCAATTAGGATTCATCCTTCTGAGTTTTTTTTTTTTTTTTTTTTTTAAAAAAAAAAAAACTTTATTTATTTATTTGCCTTGGTGTTTTGCCTGGAACTGGAACTACAGACAGTTGTTAGCTGCCATGTGGGTGCTGGGAATCGAACCTGGGTCCTCTGGAAGAGCAGACGGCGCTCTTAACCGCTGAGCCATCTCTCCAGCCCCCTTCTGAGTTTTATAGTCTGTCTCAAAACAAAAACAAGCCAGACATGGTGGTGCCCACTATTATCCAGTACTAGGGAAGCAAGGGGCAAGCAGACTCTAAGATCAAAGGCAGTCGGTCTAACCAGTTACAGGCTAGCCAGGGCTACCTACATGATCCTGTGTGTGTGTGTGTGTGTGTGTGTG